>CM024695.1:28038122-28190298 GCA_014182845.1 Corymbia calophylla
TGAGCAAAATGTGGATATGCATCTTTAGAGGGGAACAGGAAGAACTAAAAACAGTTGGTTAATTGGTTGGAAGGAGACAATAAAGAATGGGAAGGACAAAGGATAAATGTAATTTCAGCAAAGTCACGAGACAGGCCTAACATTGAGCATGCATGAACAGTGCGATGGCAACAGTTTGGCACATTAGCAAACCTTGCAGCGACTCACAATGACTTACGCTCAACTATCACAACTTATGTAGTTTTGATAGACTGGGTAACCTTTTTATAGAGCTCAAGTTATCAATTCTTAATACTTGCAGTGATTCACATTGATTTACGGACAAACTCAATAACTTGCATAGTTTTGATTGATCAATTAATCTTTCTATGGAACTGCATTCATCAATAAAAATAGTTCATATATTCAATTGAGCATTTCATAAAAGTTCAAGATCTATTAGTCCTTTATCCCTCTTTTTATACCCTAGATTTTCTATTCTAATACTATATTTAATTATTAGATACTTTGAGCTTAACCTCTTTTAGCTTCAACACCGAGTTTGTTATGACCATGCTACATCAGTTTTATAAATCCTCCGCTTTAGTTCAATCTTCTCTTACCTTTATTTCGATATACCTTAGTGATATTTTTGGTGTAGCTCTCTTTTGTTATGATTTTCCTCTAATTTTATCACTTGGTAGAGACAACGGTTTTATCTTCTCGTTTAATACGACTATGGTGAAGCTTAATTTAATTTTTCTTTTAAAAAAATTGGTGACATTTCTTCATTGTTAATCACAACTAAGTTAGCCTAAGAAATGAAAAAAAATAAGAAAAAAATTTGCCATGTGTTAAGCAGAGAAAGTGCCAACATCAACTTCTCATAAAGCACTACGAGTATGCACCACCACGCACTTTATCTAATTAAACAAGATAAGATTAGACAATGAAATAAAGAAACAGGAAAATGTGAAAAATGGGGAAATCATATGCATCTTTAGAGTGAACAGGAGGAACTACAACAACAAAAAAGTTGGAAGGAGACGATGTAATAAAGAAATGGTAAGGGAAACGACAAAAGAAGAAACGAACGCAAAGCACGAATGAATTCGGAACAAGTACCGCGTGTCAACCATACATACCTAGCCTCTTGATTTGAGAACACCGCCAGCAAGAATCGGAAACGTCACCAGACTCACCTAGCAGTGGGCATGCATGTATTTCGCGACGCCACAGGTTTGGTACGGCACCTTGCAGTGATTCATAGTGAGACAGTTCCAATATTCGCGACTGACTATGTTTTAATGGCTCAGGTGAAGTTTCCGTGGACCTCCGATTCCAGATTGATAAAAGCGAGTTTGGTAAATCAGGCAGATACTGCAGTGATCTACAGTCCATTAAGGTCAAAACCCTCAACTTATCTAGTTTTGATAGTTTAGGTAACCTTTCTATTGAGCTGCATGTCTCAATATGTAACATATTCAGCGACTCCATTTCTCCCAAATCTCGAATCTCGATTAGCTGAGGGCACCAATTAATTTCTAGCACTTCGAATCTCCCTAAGCTTGATAAACCCAATGTCACCAGCGATTTACAACGATGTATTATCAACCTACGAAGACTCTCTAGCTGTTCAATAACGATCTCTCTCAAACCACATTCAGAGAGCGTTAACAAGGACAAATTTCTCAACTGGGAAGAGAGTGGTCATACTATCGGTGACTTGACACCCATTAATCCCAAATTACGAAGACCTAAAGGAAGCCTAGGGAGAGATCCAAGATCATCACAAGATAGAAAAAGCCTCAAAATTTGAGGAGGCAATGTCATATCCATATTGCTACTACGGTAGTATTCCAACCTTTCAAGATTCTTCAACATCTCAATGTCCGGTAGCTCCCTTATTTTACCCTGACTCACGATTAAGTGCTTCAACATTTTAAGATACCTGAAAGAAGCAGGCACTTTGGTAATATTTGTCTCTTGTAAGTCTAAGTAAAGCAATGATTCTAGTCCTCCGATGGAGTTTGGTAGCATCATTATCTGAGCACATCCCAATGCCATCTCCTCCAAGCTTTTGAGATCTCCAATAGAATTGGGGAGCTCCTTTATCTTCGTGGAAAACATACATAAGCGCTTCAGTCTTTTAAGATATCCAATAGAAGTAGGCAACTTAGTAATCTTTGAGTTGACCAATTCTAAGTAGAGCAATGACTCTAGTCCTCCAATGGAGTTTGGTAGCTCCCTTATCTTAGTGTATCCTAGGTTCAATTCCTTCAAGTTTTTTAGATCTCCAATAGAATTTGGTAGTTCTCTAATCTTTGACTTCTCCAAGTCTAAGTCAAGCAATGATTCTAGTCCTCCAATGGAGTTTGGTAGCCCCGTTATTTTAGTACATCCTAGGTTCATTTTCTCCAATGCTTTGAGATCTCCAATAGAATTAGGTAACTCTTTGATTCTTGTGCTGGCCAAATTCAATTTGAGGAGTGATCTTAATTTCCCAATGGAATATGGAAGCTTTCTAAGTTGACAACAATGCTTTAAAGACAAGCAGGTCAAGCCCGCCAACTCTCCAATAGATGGATGAAGCTCCCGCATACACAGCCCCTCTAACTTTAGACTTGACAAGTTCTTTAGATGGCATATTGCAGAAGGCACTAAGCACAAGTCAAAATGGGGGCTTCCAGACAACTTTGACTGCTGAATTTTGGCTGCAATTATTTCCAAGCGCTTTAGGCGCTCCAGCTTACCAATAGAGCTACCGATTTGTGGTGACTTTGGACAATGTTCAGCCAAAACCAGTATCCTCAACTTCAAGCATGTGGAGAAGTTGGGAGTTGTCAAGAGATAGCATCTAATGAGATGTATAACTTTCAAGTCACAATTCACCTGCAAAACAAATTAGAATTAGAAAAGTAAGGCAAGGGAAATGTCAACAAATGTATATATGTGATACGAAACCGTACCAAGTATGGGCCCCATCCATTCCAGTTCTTGAGAATTTTGCTGTCCAAAAGCTTGAGCACGACTAAGTTCTGTAAACATAAATTGACCGCTTGCAACTCTGAAGGGCAACGGCACCAAGAGAACCATTTTAAACTAAAGAAAAGATTCTTAAAGTCTCCTACCAAGTTTCCCCCCTCCAATTCCAACAACCTTAAGGTAGGCAGCCTCGAAAACTCTTCACTTGTAAAGTTGTGCTCTTTGGAAAGTCCACATAGTTTAAGAGCTATGATGTTTTCTGATCCCTGACAGCATGAAAAGGCAAAAGTGAGCTTTCCTACAACAAAATAAAGGAATGCGTTCCGTGAGTAAATATTGCATAGACTTGTTCTATAAGTAAAGCATTATTGTTTGCTTCTACTTTCAAATTGTAAATGTAAGCTATTCCTATATGCTAGATATAAAAAAAACTACTACCTCCATTCACTCAATATTAATAAATTTAGGTTTTTGTAATGTGCAAAGTAGACAAAAAGGCACATTCAAAAATATACTCTAATTGAGCTAATGTTCCCTTGATTGAGAATACAATAATTGTGAATAAAATTTACCGTTCCAGTCTTCACTACTTCCAACGCAATTTTGGGATGCCAAACTCTACTACGTTTCCCAGGAACTTTGAGGTCTTCTTGTCGGACAATTTCTCTTCCGAGGTCTCTAAGCAAGTCGTGCATCAACAGTCTATCACCATGATCGATCTTTATCAAAGACATACCAATAAGGAAATTGATCTCAATTTTTGGGTAAAACCCCAATGCTTTCCACATATAATATGGATAG
This sequence comes from Corymbia calophylla, assembly GCA_014182845.1. NCBI lineage: Eukaryota > Viridiplantae > Streptophyta > Magnoliopsida > Myrtales > Myrtaceae > Corymbia > Corymbia calophylla. The sequence continues at coordinate 28,041,888 of CM024695.1, forward strand.
ATTCTTTCTTCACCAATATAACAACAAGCAATATCAAGAAAAATTTCTCTTTGCTCTTCTTTTAGCATGTCAACACTAATCTTTAATTTGTCATAGATATGTTGCTCGGGAACTAACTCTAATTTCTTCAACATTTCTTTCCAAAGTGGTTTTCTTTTGCAATAAAGAGAACAACCGATAACTTCGAGAGCCAAAGGAAGCCCACCAGTCATGTGAGTAATATTGCAAGAAATTTCATCATAGTCATGTGGAGGAAAATCCATTCTGAAAGCGTGCTTACTAAAAAGTTGAAGGCATGGTAATATTGCAATTCTGTCATTTGATAAACTTTATACTCATCAATCACCAAATTGTTGGTATCCCTTGTTGTAATAATGATTCTGCTTCCTAAACCAAACCAATCACCCTTTGCTGCAAGTTTGGAGAGTTGGTCCCGCTCATCTAGATCATCAAGAATGATAAGGACTTTCTTGTGGCGAAATCTCCATTTAATCTGGTTAATCCCTGCATCAGAGTCAAAAATCTCCACTGGTTTGGAGTTGAGAAGTTCGACAATAATTGCTTTTGTAATTGAACAATTTTGCCATCTTTTGTAGCTTCTCGAACACCTGAAAGGAAGCTACACCCATGAAACCGGCTAGAAATTTGGTTAAAGACAACTTTGGCAAGAGTTGTCTTACCGATGCCCCCCATACCATGGATTACTAGATAACTTATGTCAGGAGAACCTTCATCTAATAGGCACATGACATCTTCAACACGATCTCGAATTCCAACTAAATGGTCAGGTAGATTTTTGTCTCTTTTATTCAGCTTGACCGAAACTTCAACAACAATTGATCTAATAAGTTCGCCGTGGCTGTCATATTTGATACAAAGGGTCTAGTAAGAAACATCCAAATAGAATATTAAACTATCAAGCTCTGGAATATTATGAATTAAACATAAACCAACCATAGAAGAGGGATGGAGAGGAAGCGGGGGCGAACCCCCCAGAAAAATATATATATACTCTGTGGATATGTAGGACTATAATCAACAGTAAGTGAATTGCCCCCACTCCTCAATCAACTAAAATCCTGTAAATTTACTTAAAACTTATTGCTATTGGGTATTTTATACTATGGTCAAAGATGTAAATTGCTAAGATAAGAATGAAATCTTAAACTTTCAAAAGATGCTCCCTCATCCATAAATTGTAAAAATCAAAACCTTTGGAATTTCTTCCTTTAGATTTGTGCAAAGGAATTGTATGTTCATTTTTTATTGCTCATAAGTCGTGTGTGCTCAGTTTACCAGTTTTGCATCGAGTAAAATGATAACAGCTCGAACAATTGTTTTATAAAATCAAACCCACATAACATTGATTTAGAAGTTAAGAAAGATATTTTTATTCAATCTAAAAGGTGCAAATTGAATAATGAATTGAGATTAGATTTGTCATGTCATAATTGAGAAATCATCTAGTTTTGAAAGGAATTGATTTAATTGAGTGGATGTGTAGTGAGTGGCAATAAAATATGTGGGAATTTTGTGACAATTTGATGAAAAAGAGAACAATGGGCCGTTGTAACTTTTAATGCGAGGAAGATAATATATATTATTATTTAAAGTTATATCAATTAAGTATTTAATCAAAGAAAAAATAAAATAAAAGGTCAAACCTTACCCGGAATCTTTGAGATCCCAGCCGCTCATACCAGCGACATTCTCCAGAGCCTCCTTCCATCGCTGCACAACCTCGTAGCCGTGCTTCTCCTCATGCTTCTGCAAAGCGTCCTGGTACAGCTTAGTTTTAAGCTTGACATCTCTGGGTTTCACATCGAAGAAGACTGGCAGAATTATTACTTTGCAATCCACCATGTATGCAAGCTCGCGAAGACACCACACACTGACAGCGTAGTTTCTAGAGAAGATGGGAATACAAATTGAGGAGGTCTCAATCGCATGCTTCAGTTTGCCTTCGATCTCTTCACCTTTTCTGATCTCTTCGTCATCTCTGAAAACGCGAATGCCAGCTCCATCCAAGGTGTGATATAGGCAGTCGGCAAAATTCACGCGGGTGTCAGGCCCTCTAAAATTCAAGAACACCTCGAATTCATCCCCTTGCAATGACTGGACATCGCCTCCATCAGTCGAGGACAACTTGCATTCAGCCCCCAACGAGGAGTTGTCATCCCCGCTATAGGTCGACGCGGCTGGTCCATCCGAGTATTTCCTCTTCGCCATTTTCCAAAACTAAAGCGTTGTGACTGAGTTAAATAATGAGGGAAGAGATGTAAGAGTAGTGTCTAATGCATAGAATTCTGGAGTACTTATAGACGAGTCAACGAATCGTGGGAAGGGCTGAGGAAATGTCCTGCAATAAAAATATTATATTATTAATTAATAATTTCAATGGATTCCACTTCACAATAGGACAAGGGCTTACTTGATTCAGACAGCTAACAATGCACCCACGCTTCGCTCTTCCCGCACCACACATGTATGCATGACCACCTCCCTAATTTCAGGGGGGAAGCTACTCCAGCTGAAGTTCGAATCTTCACGGAGATTGCTGACGTTCCTTTGTTTTTCCCATCTATGATTTGTTCTGTTAGTTCAATTTCAAATCTGATTTCGCAAACTTGTCTCATTTGCCGCACCGTGAACAATAACTAGAAGAGTTAATTTGGCTCTAGATACGACTAAACTGTTGTTTTAAAGGCAATTTGTAATGGATTCTCCTATCGATTTCATTTTTTTGTTAAACGACAGAATTTCTTTCAAATTACTTTCCACATAATCAACCATAAGAAAATAACTCATTTTTCATGAAAAACTATTTTCTCAAAAATATTTTCTATTGATCAGAAAGTATATCGTTTGATTTCATTTCACATTCTAATTGGTAATATGAGTTTGATTATCCTTCAAAATAGAAAACACCTGATCTCAATTGATTTCACTTCGTGTGCTAATTTATTAGACTAAAAAATTTTCCAAGCACTAAAATCTAATCAGACGCATTGGATCAGGTATAGAAAAATGAAATATGCACATTTGATGGGTTAATTAAAATATATATATCAGCAAAGTGTCCCCATTTCATGAAACAATAGTTTCATAAAAAAGTTTTGAAGCATTTGCAATTCTGCCACTGTCTCGTGTTATCTTTCCCCATGTCACAGCAGGACAAGGGCTATCTGATTCAGACAGCTAACTATGCACCGGATGCAGGAATCCCCCCCTCATTTCAAACTAAGAAAACCAACGAACAGAAGATGTACTCTAAAATAATTCCTGCTTACGGTAGAACGGCATGGCCTGCAAGACCTAGTCAATTGACAAAAACGAGGGATGCAATGACAAAACTTGTTCATATGTCGACATGAATAGATGATGATGTTCTTTTCTTGAATTATTGGACAACACTTTCCTTTGACATTTTGTTCTATTCGATGAATGAGGACTCCCTCCATGCACAAAATTGCCCCGTGATTTACGTGAATGTATGATTCCACAAAGGTTCAGTGTATGTATTCATCTTTTCAAATTTAAGATAAAGAAAGCATTTCATTCATCCAAATTTGATTAAGTATGTTATGTATAGATTACATTTCACATAAGTTTTTAAAGGAAAAATATCGCACATTTCTATTTCAAGATAATAATTTCTAGGATAAAATGTTCAACTTGAATACCCCATAGCGGATGAGGAATTCCTATGATAAGGTCCAAAGGACACTTTAAACAATTCTTTTTCCCCCTCTTTTCAAAGTCATATCTTTCTCGCCGGCAATAATCTATTTCCCTCTAATTAAAGATTAAGCACTATTAGCTTGAAAAGATTACTTGTTAAATTATCCAAATATATTCTCTAACTGAATATTATGGTAATCTATTATGTGATGGATGACCTAATATTTTTTAAATCTAAAGTGTCAACTAAATGATATACAATATATGAGCAATAGGAGCCCCGTGCGTATTGGTTGTTTGTTGATGAGGTGCACCCGGGATGACGGAGAAGGTTGGGATCTCATACATAGTCGCTCTTGTTTGATTTGTCTTCTTTTTTTTTTTTTTTTTAACCTTTCATTTCAAACTTTCTTTTTAGAATTTTCGGGAAATAGTTAATTTATTCTTCCAACTTGGTGGCCAAATAGGATGCCACCATGGCATTTCATGGAGTTAATCCAAATATGGTTACTTACCGCGACGAGCTTATATCGTGCCTTTATATTTCATGTGAAGAAAGAACGCTTGTTTGTTTTTTTCTCCAGGCAAAGAAAATTAAATAATCCTTATTGGCCAAGGATGGCGAAACTTTTATGCTCTTCTGAAAATTAAACATTCAGAACTTTATTTTTCATGTAAAGGAAGAAAATTTTAATGAGCCATTATGTAATCAAAGCATTGAATTTTCGGACATCTTAAAGCGCCCATTTAATTTCACTAAATCATGATTATTCCTTCTCTTTATTTCACAATACTCATCGGCCAACTTAAAAATTGAAGTTCAAGAGTTCAATCAACCAAAAAAATTATAATAATAGCTTAGAGACTCAATTGAACATTTTACCTCTACACCTCTTTTTATACCGTAGACTTTCTTTCTTAATACAACATTTACTTAGAAAGTCTCCCTCTCCCTCTCCCTCTCCCTCTCCCTCTACCTCACACACACAGTGGTTCTACCCAATTTTAATGTGCTTTTGTTTTGCGTAACTTTAAGATTACACGGCTCATTGGATTTAAGTAATTATGGTCCTCTTTCAATGGTAATTATATCTCTTGCCTCTTTTAACGAGTTTCAAAGTTTGAATACTCATACATCTCGTCAGTTTACAAGAAATCATGTAGAGCATCCAACTAATCAACTTGATATGAAATGAGTTTGTTATTCTGAGTTTAATCATCCATGGTGTAACCATATCCGTCCACGATTCAATAAAATTTGATAGAAATGTCAAAATAAAAGGATAAATTGATGATTTTTTTTGGTAAACTAAAATGATCGATTTTAGTACTCAGAAGAAAAGAGGAGAATACGCAACGATGCTGTCATGCCGCGAGGAGTACCTTTGAAGACGCCAAAACTATTCTTCCTGTTTTCTATTCACTAACTCATGTTCTCTCAGTATTTTCCTATCAATTTGCCGCTAATGGATAATGTGTCATAATGCACAATCATAGGGAGAAAACAAAAAATTGATCTTCTATAAAGTTCACAAGAATATTTTCGTCTCTAATATGGATAAGCATCAACTCAACAAGTGCAAAATCATTTCAGTGATTAATAACCTACCGTCGGTATAATTCAAGAAGAGACCACAAGTGAGAGAGAACTGAAGATGGCTACAGACCGCTAGAAATATCATCTCAAGGATGATTAGGCATCACTTTTTTCGGGAATGCAATAGCCAAGGAATCCTCGGGCGCAAGTTGTTCAAAAATGCAACATAGTTGTGCTACACATCGTCACCACCATCTTCATGAATCACCGATTCCATATGGCTTCATTTAAGTATCGTTGATGACATGTATTAAAATGAGCAAAATAACAAATAGGCATTTTTCGGCAACAGCAAGAGGACTGGTCACTAGGCAAACGTGCAATCTTGACATCACTTTTGCGTTTGTTACTCATGATAAGAAAATAAAACGGACTTTATTTCGAACCATCCTAATCTAGCTGGCCTTATGAATGTCGAATTAACATACTTGATGTAAACCATCTCACCTTTTCCTACTTTTCTTGTAGAGACTTATGAGCCACACGCAAATTGGAACTTGGAATCCTTGGTGAATTAAGATGGGGTATCTGGACATTGATATCATGGCATAGGATTTCTATCCTGCACAAGAAAAGAAAATCTCAGCTTGATTTTTTATTGTTCTACTCATCGTGGCACCCAGAGGTCGTCAGATATGCTTTTCAAACACAGCAAGTGACAAAACCTTCTTCTGAAGCATGCAGTAAGCTAGTTCAACTATAAGAACATCAACTTGATAAAAATTGCCACCTTCCACCACTTCAAAATATGCGAAAGCTTCTTGACACACAATTAATGCGCAGAAGCAATGCCAATCGTGTTTTACAGGTACGAGATCCAGTTGCCACCATCATGATGTCATTGGTTGCTCATTTACATCTCGGATGCGAGCAAAAGAGAGCAAGTACTGGAGAAACTTGAAGAAAAAAGAAGAAGAAGAAGATTCATTACAATTTAGGATAATCACAGTGGACGGTTCCATTCAGTGGGCTTAAGTGGATTTTCACTTGTTGGAAGATTTGAAAGGAATATGAGCCGCCGTGTGAAGGGGCCGTGGGATGGACCATTGTGAAAGTACTCATCTAGAAACAAGAAACAGATTGCTTTTCTATATTCAGCAAATGTGGACAGCTTAACTTGAACAACCAGGACAGCTAACGAGCAGCGATCACACACAAACACTCACTCCCACTACTCCATATATGAATATGAAAGAACAACACCACTCTCATTCATTCTGATTCCCAAGCCTTTCGTATCCGATCATGAGTTGCTTTGATCCTGCCTTTTCCTTCTTCCCTTCCCTTCAAATCCAATGGGTTTCACTGCACTTTCCCAGTTCTTGTGATTCTGCATTTCCTCCTATTTCTGCACGCCCAGGCGCGCGACCCTGAAACAAAGCATCGCCGTCGTTCCTTCACGAGGTCAGTCATGAATTACTTAAAAAATTTGGTTCCATGGTGGTACAGACCGATATGCAGCTCTCCGCTGATCTTCTTCCCTTTCCCAGATGGCCATTTCCTTTTTCCTTTTCTATTCTTGTTTGACAACCCCATCTAGCATGATCATCGTATTCTTATCAAGACAGTCCCTTTCTAATTTTTAATTTAGTAATCTGGGCTGATGATTTATTGGGTGTTGATGATTGTCAAAAAGAGAAAAGAAACTAGTTATCAGGTGGAGGCGTTAGAGATGAACTACGAAGGATAGCACGCTAGGCCAGTGTACTTGGTGACAGGTTCAGGTAAGACTCTGATCGCCGTCATGCTCCTCCGCAAGCCCTCCCCTTCCATAGCCGTTTTTTCTGGTCCCTCAACTCGTCCTCGTCTCTCGGGTTTTCCCTTTCCCGCCATTAATCAGGAACAACTTCCCAAGAACAACTTATATTACCATGAACTCCAGTTTTTGTCAAGAACAAGAAGAAATGACCGAGAATGAATTATATTCGTCACAATAGCTAGTGGTAAAATTTATTTAATATGGATAAATATCATGAACTTGTTGTAAACGCAGTCCATTAAAAGAATATCTTTTCACATCAAGTAAGCTTAATTTTAAATAAACATTTTTACTCAAGAAATCAGAGTCATCGGTAGCAGACTAAAAAACGGGCCCAGCAGTACACGGGCCTGCCCAGTTACGGCCCAAGCCATAAGGGCCAGCCGAAAGCATCTTCATGGGCCTGAGCAAAAGCCTACTTTTATTAGGGCCGGCCCGGTCCGTTTTGGCTTCTTCTCTGTTTCGGCACTTCCGGAGCTGGCTCTTGACGCTTGAGGTTGCCAATTGTGCACGCCAGGACGACGGAGAAGGTCGGATGTCATTTACAGCTGCTCTTGTTTAGTTTATCTTCTTCTTCTTTTTTCTCCATTTCGAACTTTCTGTTTTGGAATTTCAGAAAATGCTTACTTTATTCTTCTAATCGAAACGGCCAAATAAGATGTCATGGTGGCATTTAACGATAGTTTAACGGCCATGTTGGCACTTTTTAATGTAATAGACCAACATGACCAAAAAGTATATGGTTCAAGAAATCAATTGGTCACAACTATTCGTGCCTTTATCCCTCTTTTTATACCGTAGACTTTCAATCTTATTACAATGTTTACTTATAAAGTTACTTTATGTTTGGTAAATAATTTGAGATTAACCTCTGAGACTTCAATGTCAATTTTGTTATGACCATGCTATGTCGGTTATAAAAAATTTCTGATTTAGTTCAAAATAAGGTATGCGTGTAAAATGAGAAGAGTACCAAGTTGGGATGTTAAAAACTGAACCGAAAGCCAAACTACAGCACCACCAGACCCAAACTAAAAATTTGTTGCATTTTCAGTTCTATCATTAGAAAAAGAACCTTATTCCTTTTTTGCCAGTTCGGTTCAGATCATAATCTAAACCCAACCGCAGAAACATGATATCCTACGACCCTTCTCTCCGTCGTAGTGGAGAGGTCCAGCAACCTTCACAGGCGAGTGGTGAGGCCGGAGACGGCTTCAGCCTCGCTTGCCTCGACTTGGTGGTCATGAAGCCACTCTCTGTGTCTTTGCTCTTGCCAACGAAGGCATCGGCGGTAACCATTCCCGCTTCGCCTGAGCTGTAGTTCCATAAAAGAAATAAATTCCCCTTCCTAAATCTTCAGATCTCTGCCGATCTACTAAGCTTTTGAAATCATAACTTCAGCGATATGGCTACTAGAATTTTGAACCTAACGAGGTAAAGTTCGCACTTTTTTCCCTATTCCATTACCACGTGTTATTTGTTAAAAACAAGACATTGCTTGGTGAATGCCCAGATTAATACTCGGAAGCATGATGCAATGAACTTTGCAAGCAAGCCTTACTTCAATAAACATGATGACAGCATAGAATGCCTAATCCTATATATGTGTATGCTTCTTACTGTTCCAAATATATGCATAACTGATAACTTTCTCCGTGTATTACTTGCACGGCGGAATTGTCGCTCCTCTGAAGCATGTCGTAGTTCTGAGACTAGATCCAAGTCCCGAACAGCGAAGGAAGGCAAAGAGTATTAGCCAAAATGAGAAAATGAGGTCAATGAAATGGACCATTGACGTATGATCTCATTGAGATTGATTAATAAATTTGACCATTGATATTTGATTGATGATGGATTAAATGAGTATTTCCAATGTAGATAAACCTTTATTGAATTGAAATAATTCATATTTGATTCGGTATGTATATTATTTTTAAAAAGATAATCACTTATGTGCTAACTCCGATTTGGGTCATCGGAAATCATATTTTATTAATTTCTCAGTTCTACATAGCTTACAGGCATACCCAATCAGCATATAACCCCTAAATGATGTTGTATAATAGGTTAAAAAGTAGTCACTTTAGTGCCAATCATTGTTAAAAAATGATCACTTCAATGCCAGTCGTTATTAAAAATTGATCACTTTAGTGCCAATCTCAATGAAAAGTGATCACTTCAATGCTAAAAAAAAAGCAACCTTACATAAAATTTTTAATTATAGAAGTCACATAATTTCTCTTGTCGAAATTCTCATCGAATGCATTTAAGTGATTGTTTTTTTCTCCAATTTGGAATTTAAGTGAATTGGCGAAAACTTTTAGCACTAAAGTGAGTATCGAACATAACTTTCGGCACTTTGGAAAAACCACAAGATTCAATCATACAATTACAATGGATGTCCAAGATTTGCGTACCTCACTTTGGAAACTTCTCCAGAGATTCCATGAAGGGAAATTCTGTATTCCCTACTTAAAACATTGAACAAGAGTCTGGAATACATCCTCATGAATTTGAAAGAATCAATTATAACCAAGTCAATGTCTAAGGGAAGGAATCTATGTCCAACAAATAAAATCAAAAGAATGGTAACTCACAGATCTTAAGGTGACTTTTAAGCTCAGTGGAGAAGCTTCCCTTCGTTTCTTGAGGGTCATAGCACACAATTCATCATAAGATTCAGCTTTATCAATTTCTTAAGCAACACAAAGTTTAATGAGATGACAATAACGGAAGATCTAGGATATAAACTCTGTTGATTCATTGTATGTCTCAGTTTATTCTCTCAACTCTACTATCATGTCATCTAGAAAAACAAAAGCAGTAATCACTAAGCTATCTGGAATACTAGTACTTCTCCCTCGCATGGTTCTGATATGCACGACTAATAACATGTCATAACTAATGACTCCTCATGTACATTTCAAGTTTTTAAGATGACTAATTCATAGTTCTACTCGGGTTTGGATAAAACAGAATCAAGCACAGAAAAGTGTAAAAATAGCTAGTACAAAAATTCTAAACAAATAAAGCCACTCTTTGCCTTCTAACCAGCTGCACCTAAAAGAAAGAAGGCTATAATTGTTATGTGCGTTGCAACGCAATCTACTTACAATGTACATGTTTCATTAGCAAGCTTCTCTAGCGGGTTTCCCCCAGACAGGTTTTTGATGTAAAGTTAATAACGTATAGATTGAAAAGTATACAGTCATAAACAGAGGAGAATAAAAGTCAAAAACCATGCTGCAAAGACCCCAGAAGCCAAAGAGTATAGTTGAACACCATTTAGGAACAATACTTGTGTCTGGATAAACAAGATTGCCATATGGTCAAAGAGATGTCTCTACAACCGGCGGATCATCAGTAATCAGTCTACCAAGACCTCTTCAATCAGAGCCAATCTTTGTCAAGATCATCATTGATAACTCAGAGATTATCAAGGTATGTAGTGTAAAAACACAGAAGCAGCAGTCAAATGTGCACTGAAAACAAACCGAATTTAGGGAATACTGAGTGGCCAAGCGGCAGGCAATCATTTCCACGCCAATAAGCTTATCCCTCTCGCAGCCAGGTATTCCCCTGGAAGCAGAAGGCCACACATTTTACGACAGTATCCTAATGCTAGCATTTGACGACTTCTATTCAAAGAGTTAAGACAACTAAACTGTGCAAAGAAAATACCGTTGAAACTATATGAACTTTGATTACAAACAGGACAAAGCCACTCTATGATCTCTTCATGGTTTCAATCAGTAAGTGTTCTTTGTAAACTGAGGCTTCTCTTAAGTGCAATGTATCAGATGGTCTTCAACATGACTTCTGCCATGCCAGAAGGGAACTCATGCATTCAGTAAAATACCCGATGATGTAGTAAAGTCTAAATTTCCGAAGAAATTCCAGTTTACAGACACCAACAGAACGTTTCAAGGCATTTCAATCTAATTGCTTGATGGAAGGACTAGCTTGAACAAATAAACATAGAGTTCAAGGAGTGATTTTTAAAAAAAAAAATTTGAGGGACGACAATATAAGTCGGAAGTTCTAAACCTCTTATTCCGTTATCCCATGTACATAAAATCTGTGTTAATCACCAATCCCATGATAATTTAGCTCGCTCATTTGGCCAGAAGACTATTCCAGATCAGAAGCAAAATCAAGCTTAAATGACAGCTGAAGGCATTGAACCTCACTGTACATTTAGAGAAGAAATAAGTTGACAATCGAAGTCTAATAAACACAACCCAATAAGCACATATATGAAAGCAGTCGACATCTATATTAGTATACATGTTCTCATCATCATGCAAAAACACGAAAGATCAACCTAGGATTCAGAGAAAGTCATCAGTTGCTATTCGAAACTTCCACAGAGAGAAAATCCAGCTCCATTGCCATGATGATACCATCCAGGACGGGCAGCTGCACAAGAATGCAGTAAATAATGAATGGACGACTCATAAGTTGAAGCTAAAACAAGTGCTCAGATATTCAAACAACTTTGATGCACTTAAAAAGCATACACCTTGCAGAATATTATTTGCCAAAAATAACGAGTAATGAAAGTAAATTGGAGGACGCGATAACATTAATTTTAGAAACAGAATCCTGCTTGACATGGAAGAAACTATGCATAGAAGATGAATACTATAAACCAATCGCAGTAAATGTCACTTGCTTTGCGTTTGACTCATGCAACTAAGGGGGAAAATGTAGACGATTTTTAATTGTCAAGAATCACAAGAACTTTCTTTCTCCTCTCATCTCAACCTTCAATGGCCTTGCACGTAGAGGTCGTGGTCACGCAGATCATAAGTCAAAGATTGTTTTACTGATCATGCCACCAATGTAGAGGTACCTCATCAACTTAACATTCATGTGCCAAGGATTCATACGCCTTCACTCACTTTGTAACTTAGAAAGTTCATTTTGCCAGTTTTTGTTGCAAGATATCAAGTTTAGAGAAGCATTTAATTTAACGCTACTATAATCATTCATCCAAGCTATCTTCCAACAGTTCAAAAATTTTTGTAATCACTTTTTAATTGTATGGGGAATTGATATAGTTCAGATTGCCCAATTTAGCAATCTGCAATGTAACTGTACCCTATATCAGCTTGTGTGCATAGGTTGTAGCATGCACGGACATTAGCATTCTCGGCGTCATTGGAATTCAGTAATACTGCAAGATGAGAGATTCAAGCTATTTATCCATGAAAAAAAACAGGCTAATTCCCAAGCATATTTGAACCACTTATTAACGAAACTTGAAGCATCAATTCAAAAACTAGAAGACGAGTTTTATACTATCAACTATATAATTTATCAGAATCATAGGGATCTAGGATGAAAGCTCTGTTTCTCATCGTACCCTGCTCTATGATGCCTAGCAAATATTATATTGGGTCAAGAGTTCATGACACGAACAGAGAATAATGCAGAGGAAAATCCAGGCCCGAAATCATCATTTACGCAGTAGACTGACTCTATATCTCAAAAGAGCTAAAAAAAAAAAAAAGTTTGCAAACCTTAAAAGGAGATACTCACATGGGGTTTCGAATGTCTTGCAGGTCAACGAACTTGTACAAAGTATCCTCAAAGTTCCCTGCATATATATTGATTTTTTTATTAGAAAAAAATTAGGAAAGAAAAGTAAAAGAGCCAAAAGTTCATAATCAACGGAGTAAAAGCAGATTGATAGCAAAGTTGCATGTTCTTTGCAGAGCACTTGAGGACCATTACTTCACACCTTCCTCCTCATTGATAGCAAAGTTGCATCTATCATGTCCCGACCGATTCATTCTCTAGTTCCATTGAAATACACTAATTTCTGATCCGACCTTTACTCTACAGCCCCAAATCCCACATTGCATACATCTCAGTCAAAAAAATTACCTTCCCCCCTCATTGTCAACTAGGATGCCATTGTCGCATTAAAGGTGATTTAAAGGCCATTTCAGCAGTTTTTTTTTAAAGAGATATAAACAAAATAGTATATAGTTCAAATACTCAATTGACTCAAAAAGAGAGAGAGAGAGAGAGTTTAGACAGCCATTTGAACATTTTGCAAAAATTCAGGATCTTTAACTCTCTTCTTATACCATCGATTTTCCATTTCAATACAATATTTACTTATAAAGTCACTTTTTGTTAGATAATTTGAATTCAATATCTTTTAACTTCAATGCCGAGTTTGTTATGACCAAGCTATGTTAGTTCTAAAGATCCTATGCTTTAGCTCAATATGCTCTTACCATTATATGTGTTAATGTAAATTAGTAGTATTTTTAGTGTAGCTCCCTTTCGTTTCGATTTTCCTCTAGCTTCCTCACCTAGTGGAGTCAAGTTTTTGTTTATTCGTTTAATATTACTATATGAAGCTCGATGTGATTTTTCTTTTTAGAAAATCGTTTCATTTCTTTGTTTGTTAATCATAATTAAGTTAGCCTAAGAAAAGAAAAAAATAGAAGAAAAATTGCTAGGTGTTAGGGGGCAAAGTGTTAATGTCAACTTTTCATTGAGCACTACGCACCGCCACGCATTTATTTAATTAAAATAGATAAGATTAGACTGAGTAAATTGTAATGTGATAAACGTGGATATGCATGTGTAGAAAAATTAAGAAAATAAGGCAAAGTATGTTTGAAATAGTAAAGCGTACCGATTGTCAACCAAAACCACACATAGATGGTCGCCTCCGTGAAGATAGGCACGGGTTGGATTTTGCACACCGCCAGCAAAATTCCAAAACGTCACGAGACTCTCCTAATCTCGGGCATTCGTGAACATCGACATTGCATGTGTTTGGTAAATCAGGCAAATCTTGTAGTGATTCACAGTGACTTAAGTACAAATGCCGCAATTTATGTTGCTTTGATAGATTGGATAACCTTTCTATGAAGCGACAGCCCATGATGCCTAAGTACTCCAGTGAGTTTGGTAAATCAGGCAAATGTTGCAGTGATTTACAGTCAGCTACCAACAAATCCCGCAACTTATATAATTTTGATAGATCCGGTAACCTTTCTATGGAGCTGCAATTGTCAATAGATAACATTTCAAGTGATTCCATTTCTCCCAAATCTCGAATCTTGATTAGCTGTGAGCAAAAATAGATACGTAGCTTCACAAGCTTCCCTAAGCTTGATAGACCCGATAGCCTTACCAGCGATTTACAGCTTTCCACATCCAAACATTGGAGATTCTCTAGCTGTTGAAACTCGATCTCTCTCAACCCCCATTCACAGATCCTTAATGTGGGCAAACATCTCAAATCAGAGAGAAGAGGTTGTTCTATTGGTGACCGGAAACTGTATAATTCTACACGATGAAGATCTAAAGGAAGCCTTGGGAGAGATCGAGGATCATCACAAATTATGCATAGGTCCGAAAGTTGAGGAGGCCATGTGATATCTATACTTCTACAACCATGGTATATTAAATTTTTTAGATTCTCCAACATCCCTATGGGTAGCTCTCTTATCTTAGTCCCATATGTACGCAAGCGCTCTAGCCTTTTAAGATATCCAAAAGAAGCAGGCAATTTTGCAATCTTTGTGCTCTGCAAGTCTAAGTGGAACAATGATTCTAGTTCTCCAATGGAGTTTGGTAGCTCCGTTATTTGAGTTTTGCTTAAGTTCATTTTCTCTAACCTTTTGAGATCTCCAATAGAATCAGGTAACTCGCTTATCTTACTATAAATCATTTGTAAGCTCCGCAATCTTTTAAGATGTCCAATGGAAGTAGGCAATGCTGTAATCTCAGTAGACTGTAAGTCTAAGTCTAGTAATGATTCTAGTCCTCCAATTGAGTTTGGTAGCTCCCTTATCCGAGTGCATCCTAGGTTCATTTTCTCCAACCTTTTGAGATCCCCAATAGAATCAGGTAACTCTCTGATTCTTGTGTTGAACAAATTCAATTCGAGCAACGATCTCAATTTCCATATGGAGTTTGGAAGTTTTCTAAGCCGATAACAATGCACTAAAGACAAGCATGCTAAGCCGGTCATCTCTCCAATAGATGGATGAAGCTCTCGCATACACTGCCCCTCTAGCTTTAGACTTGACAGGTACTTTAGATTGCATATTGTAGAAGGCACTGTGCAAAGGTCAAAATGGGGGCTTCCAGACAACTTTGATGGCTGAACTCTGGCTGCAATTATTTCCAAGCGCTTTAGGCGCTCTAGCTTACCAATAGAGCTACTAATTTGTGGCGACTCTGGACAATGTTCAGCAAAAATCAGCATCCTCAAATTCAAGCACGTTGAGAAGTCAGGAGTTGTCGAAAGATGGCATCTCATGAGGTGTATAACTTTCAAGTCACAATTTGCCTGCAAAGCAAATTAGAATTAGAAAAGTAAGGCAAGGCAAATGGAAACAAACATAAAATTGTGATATGAACCCATACCAAACATGAGCCCCATCCATTCCAATTCTCGGGAATTTTGCTATCCAAAAGCTTGAGCACGACTAAGTTCCGTAAACATAGATTAACTGCTTGCAAGTATGAGGGGCAACGACGCCAAGAGAGCCATTTTAAACTCAAGAGAAGATTCTTAAAGTCTCCTGCCAAGTTCCCCCCTTCTAGTTCCAACAACCTTAAGCTAGGCAGCCATGAAAACTCTTCACTTGTAAAGTTGTGCTCTTTTAGAAGTCTAGTTAGTTTGAGTGCTGTGATACTCTCTGTTCCCTGACCAAATGAAAAGGCATTCTATGGTGAAAAAAGAAGAAGAACGCATTCCGTTAGTAAATATTTCATAGTCTTGTTCAATAAGCAATTTTTTGGTTTTCTTTTATTTTCAGATTGTAAATGAAAGCTATCAATATCCGCTAGATATAAATTTTGTTATTAACCTCATTTCACTCAAAATTAACTCAGTTTTTTTGCGATGTGCAAAACAGAGAAAAGAACACAACCAGGAATTAACTCAGTTCCTTGATCGAGAAGACCGTAATTGAGGACAAAAGTTACCTTTGTAATCTGCACTACTTCCAATGCAATCTCAGGTTGCCATAGCCTACTACGCCTCCTAGGAACTTTGAAGTCTTCTTGCCGAACAATTTCTCTTCCAAGATCTCTAAGCAAGTCATGCATCAACAGTCTATCATCCTTGTCAATCTTTATCAAAGACATGTGGATAAGAAAATTGATCTCATTTCTTGGAAAAAAACCCATTGCTTTCCATATATAATATGGATGAATTCTTTCTTCACCAATAAAGTAACATGCAATATCAAGAAAAATTTCTTGTTGTGCTTCCTCTAGCATTTCAAAACTAATCTTTAATTTCTGAAGGACATCTCCATTGGGAATTAGATCTAATTTCTTCAATGTCTCTTTCCAAAGTGGTTTACCTTTGCCACAAAGAGTAGAACCGATAACCTTGAGAGCCAAAGGGAGTCCACCAGCTTTGCACATAATATCGCGAGAAATAAGATAATAATCACGTGGTGGAGACTCTAATCTGAAAGCATGCCCACTAAAAAGATGAAGAGCATGGTGATGGCACAATTCTCTCATTTGATAGATTTTAAACTCTTTGAAATGCATTTGGACATTATTTTCTAGGTTCTCCTCTTTGATCGGCAAAAAGTTGGTGTCCCTTGTCGTAATGATTATTCTGCTCCCTACACCAAACCAATCAAGCTTTTCTGCAAATTTTGAGAGCTGCTCTTGCTTATCTAGATCATCAAGAACAATAATAACTTTCTTGCTGCGGAATCTCCTTTTAATTTGGCTAATCCCTGCATCACAATTAGAAATCTCCACTGGTTTGAAGTTGAGAATTTCTGACAGTAATTGTTTTTGCAATTGGATGACTTTGCCATCTTGTATAGCTTCTCGAACATCAGAAAGAAAGCTACACCCATCAAACCGACTAGAAATTTGGTTAAAGATAACCTTGGCAAGAGTCGTCTTACCAATTCCTCCCATACCGTGGATCACTAGATATCGTACATCAAGAGAACCTTCATCTAACAAGTGCACAACATCTTCAACTTGATCATGAATTCCAACTAAATGATCAGGCAGTTTTTTGTCTCTTTCATTCAGCTTGATCAAGACTTCAGCAACGATTAATCTAATGAGTTCACCTTGGCTGTCATATGCGATACAAAGGGTATAGTCAGAAAGATCGCCAATAGAATATTAGCCTATCAATCTTAGGAATATTGCAAATTAAACACCAACCAGCCACAAGGAGAGGAGAGGGAAGGAGGGGCGATCGCCCCCTCCTCCAAAAGAAATTGTATATTCTCTGCAGATATGTAGGAACAAATCAAACAGGCAGAGATTATTTGTAATTCATATATAGTTTCAATCTCCGGCTCTTAATTTTCAAAATAAAATCGATCAAAATCCATGGCAATTTACTTAAATTGGATTGCAGTTAAATATAGTCATACAATGGTCAAAGAAGTCGTTAAGATAGGATGAAATATTGAACTTAATAAAAGATGCTCCCTCATCCGTAAATTATAAATTTTGAAACCTTTTATCTTCGTTTAATTAGATGCAAAGGATTTGTTTCTTCCTTTTTTATTGCTTACATATAGTGTGTCCATTGTTTTTTACGTTTGAAATGGATTCAAACAGTTAAAGCTGGAACCATTGTTTTCAATATCAAATCTAACAAAATCAATTTAGAAGTTTAAAAGATGAAAAGCGAATAATGAAATTATTAGATTTGTTATGTCTCAGTAGAGAATTCGTTTAGTGTTTGTTATTTTAGATCTTACCTTATATGTACTAACAATTCTTCTGCATTCTTTATTTCTTTGTATTATTTTTCTTGTAATCATTTGTGATATTTCATTGATATTATTTGTACGTCTCTTATGGTAATCTATGTTGTTTAGGTGGACCTTTCCATTCATACAATATAATCCCTTAAATTATGATGAAGCCAACATTAGTTGAATAGTTTAGTAAAAATGTTCTTGCTGAAAAATAACCTTTAAAATTTCATATAATTAAAAAAAAAGAGAATCATCAAGAATGAAATATTTCCCTTGTGCCGATACTTATTCATGTTCACTAAAAGGATTTTGTTTTTTAACTTTATATCTCATCAATGATTTTGGCCTCCTCCCGACCTAAATCCTGGCTCAGTCGTTAACCAGAATAAAACAATGTTTTTCTTTGAAGGGACAAGATCTCGTGATTTCTAATGTGTTGTATTTGGTACGCCAAAATGGAATGTGAAATGAAATAGAACGATGATTCCAACATTTTTTTGTTTGGTGAACTGTGGGAATGGAATGGATATGATATTTGATTGTAAGAAAAAAATATGGTGTGAATGGTATTGAATGACATTACCATATTAAATTCTAATATATTTGTATTTATAATAAAAATATCATCGTATTTAATATGAATATTTTTTGTAATATGATAAAATAATATAATTGATATTTCTTAAATATAATTTAGAATTATTAGATGTCTAATATTGGTCATATTGTTCACTCTTTTGAAATAATTAAAAATTACTAATCATCATTTATAATTGTCTTTAAAAATAATTTAGATGTATAATTATTTAATATAAATTAACTTATTAATTAATTATAACTGAATAATAAAAAAATCAGCCATTTTTTTATTAACAGTGTTCAGGCACGCGCTTCATGCTTGCATTGTTGTGCCGATTACGTGTGAAGAGAAATGAATCTGTTTTTTTTTGTTTTTTTTAAGGATTGAGTGGGTGTCTAGTGGGTAGTTATTAAATGCATGTGAATTGAGTAATAACTTAAACGAAAGAAAGGTTAAACTTTGGATACTAAGATGAGATTATTTCCAAATATTTAGAAAAATTTAACATAGGGCCCAGAGTGTTCTTAATTTCTCAAATAAAATTTTGAAGTGAATCTTATCTCAAATAGGAATATAAATTACCTTCATTTTTTTCAAATAACAGTTTAAAATGGCCATGTTAGTCTCAAATAAGATTTTGACCTCAGAGGATGGTCAAGGACATTTTCATCCTTTATATTTTTTCTTTCTTTCTTTTTTTCTTTCTCTATTTTTTTTCTTTTCAAGAAACAAACTCAAAAAAGAAAAAGGGAGTGAGGCGCTAAACTTTAAAAATATTTATATAGGCGGGAGCCCTCCTTAGCCTGTGGCACTGCTAGTGAGGTGTTGGCCATGGCCAACGGGGTTGTCAACACCTCAACAAGGGTCATTGGCCCACCCCCAAGTTTGGGCAAGGGTTGCCGACCCTTGTTAGAATTAGGAGAGGGCAAGGACCGATGACCCTCTCCCGATTCTAGCGAGGGCCAATAGGCCCTCGCCTCTAGTTGGCGAGGTTGTCGGCCCTCACCAAGGCACCGACGACCCCATTGGCCATGGTCGAGCCACTGATGGGTGACTTTAATTTGTGTTTTATTTTTTGAGGTTTTAGTCTTTTTTTAGTTTTTCTTTTTTATGGAAAAATAGATAAAGGAAAAAAAGGGAAGAAAATAAAAAAAATACGTAAAGGATCGAAATACTCTTGACAAGCCAATAGATCAAGTCATTCTTTGAGACTAACATGCACATTTTGGGCCTTTATTTGAAACAAGATCCCATTTATGCTCTTATTTAATAAAATTAGACTACTTCAGGCCCCTATGTGAGACAAGGTTCACCTCATGCCATTATTTGAGAAATTAAGAACACTTAGAGCTCTTATTTAGAATTTTTCCTATTATTTATATTTGTAACAATTAAATATCTAATTAAAGAAAAAAAGATCAACCTTACCCTTTATCCTTGAGATCCCACCCTTTGATACGAGTGACCTCCCTCAAAGCCTCCTTCCATCGCTGCACTTTATCGCAGCCAAAATTCTCCTCGTGCTTCTGCATAGCGTCACAGTATAGCGTAGTTTTGAGCTTGACATCATCGGGATCCACATCAAAGAAAATTGGCATAATCATGGCTTTGCCGTCCTTGTTTCTTGAGCAATCCACCATGTATTCAAGCTCACGAAGACACCAAGCACTGGATGCGTAGTTTCTAGAGAAGATGGGCATATATATTCTAGAGCTCTTGATCGCATGCTTCAACATGCCTCCGATCACTTCGCCTTTTCTTATCTCTTCGTTGTCCCTAAAAACGTGAATCCCAGCTCCATCCATGGCATGATAGAGGCAGTCAGTAAAATTAAGGCGAGTGTCGGGCCCTCTGAAATTCAAGAACACCTCAAATTCAGCACCAAGCAACGACTCGACATCATCTTTATCGGTCATCGATGCCGTTGTTTGATTCAATTCCCTCCTCTCCATCTTCAGGAGCTAAACTATACCTGTCACGCCCCGACTCTCGAGCTCGTGGCAACCCCTTCTCTTGGTCGATTGAAAGCGACGTCCCAGGACCCATCCATGACCATTCATTTTATCTTTCATTAAGCGTAAGCGGAAGACGAACCATCCCCAGACAAACATACAATCAAACAGGGATAGAGGGATGAACAACACGAACAACAGCAACTACTCAATTATTCAATTTACTAGATTAACCAATGGAGGATCGTTTTCCAAATTACAAGCCCGACAAAAAGGGCCGATCCATCCTCTAAGCCAAATCAAAAAGAAACTAGGCTAATCCAATTAAACAAGAAGAACCCTCGGGTTCAACACCACGGTCACTCGGACCCATCGGACTCAGTCTCCGTCGAGTCGATCACCGGAGGAGCGGGCGGGATCCTCCATTGCGGGTACACCATTCTAGGGGCCGAAAATGGTTAACCACGACGGGTTGAGATAAAATCTCAGCGAGTTCTTCCCCTAAGCCCCGGTTAGTACGCCAACTCAACCCGGGGTATCTCTCCAGAACCACCCCTCACTCAACCCAACAACAAACAGCCAAAACCAAACAACAGCCAACAACAGACAAGGCAACCAACAATCATACAGTCGGTTCGCATGCAACCTTACCCGGTATGCCATACCCTGCACGTCAAATCTCATACGATGCAAGCAAGGCACATGGCCGTCAGATGATACAGTTCATCAATCACATGCGAATCGCGTCACAAGCGATCTCACCTGGCCATTGCCACACCCTGCACGACTGTCAACTCATGCGTGCATACCACAAATCATCACGACACTAAGAGCATGCGAATAATCAGAGCATCTCACACAACTTTCTCATGTCTCACACTCACACATGCTCCGATTATTAACGCCCCCTCCTGGGCCAACGACACAACCTTATGGTTGGCGGTTCCTGGCTAAACCAACTTCGTCCTCTTTACCTCGAGGCACGGCGACGTCAGGGGTCATCCCTTCCCTCAGACGACATTCCCGAAGGAGCACAGGATTCGCCCACTACCGCAGTCCCGTCACATGTCCCCCGTCAAGCATCCGACCGAAGTCAGGCGACCAAACGGCCACGGCACAACCCCATAAGGATTGGCGGTCTTCCGGCAACGCCGGGTTCCCTCTCTTAGTGTGATCATGCAACACATCATCAAGCAATTCATTCTTGTCTTTGCTTTTGCTTGGTCGTGAATGCAACATCGCTCATGCGCTCATGCTCATGCGACATGCCATTTCAGATAACCCACGCAACATGTTATGCGATCTCACTCGACAATTCCAAAATCCAATTTCCAATCAACATTCGATCACGCATTTCATCACTATTCATGAGTATAATTAACAATCGGCACTTCAATAAATCATAACAACCAAGAACACATCAAAATAAGCCAAAAATTAGCTTCTGCATGAACAGTACCGTGAACAGTAATTATGAACAGTGATTTTTCCGAAATTCAATTAATTAAAATATTTAATCCATAAATCAAACAAAATATTAATTAAAACAATTGATCAATTCAATTAAATCAAATCATACTTAATTAATCACAAAAATCACATAACCCTCATTTAAGCAATAATTAAGCACAATTAGAAAAATTAAGCTAATCTAATCCTAACCATCTATCTAATAACCTATCTTAGGGCTAATACAACTTAATTAAACATCCTAAACCAATCTTACCACTAATTAACACAACCCTAAGCAAGTTTAGGCACTAAATAGGGATTAGGAGCTAAACTCACCCGTTAAGCGGGCCGGCGACACGGACGCGGCGGCGGCGACGAACCCGAACCTCCACCACGACGATCCAAAGTGGTCCCGGGGCTGGAACAACAGCAGCAAACTCGGAATACCCACTGCAACTCTGAAAAACTGACTGCACAGGAGGAAAGAAGCTGATCGGAGTTGAACGGGCTGCCCGGAGCTCCGGCGGCGGCGGGCCGTGACCAACGGCACTGGGGTCGAGGGGAACCACTTGTGGCTGGGATGGGTGGTGGTTTGGCCGGAAATGGAGAGAAACGGAAGAAAAGGCGGAACAAAGTTGCTGCAGGCGGAATAGTGACGGTCCGGCGACAGCCGGATTTCTTCCGGAATACGGGACGACCGGCAGCTCTTTCCGGCGATCGGCCGACGCTATCTGAACGGAAATTCTCTTCTGAACACAACGACGGGTGGCACGAGACGATATTCCAATGGGAAGGCAATGAACAACTCAGATTTCGGTGAAAGGTCAAACTGAAAAAGAAGGAATGAAGGAAAACCATGCGAGAGAGGTCTTTGCGATTTTGGAGAAGATGAAGAGGAGAGAGAGAGTGAAGTGAAGGCTGAAGGATAAGCCTTATCAAGGCCATCAATGCTTGCCCCACTTGCCAAACAATTGACCTCATCTTCTCTCTCTTCTTTTTGACTTTTCTTCAAAATATCCAAGGGCATTTTGGTCATTTCCACCTTGCACACTTCCCAATGTGCCCTTGGGCTGGAAATGAAGGGCGGGCCTAGGAAAAAGGCCGGAAAATTAATAGGAATGGGCTCGGGAATTTGTTGGGCTCGAAACGGCTTAAGATTAGACAATGGGCTCGGGAGGGTAAATTGTCGGTTTGGCCCAACGGGCTCACTTGCTTGCCTCGGGCCTTCCATGGCGGCTGTCCCACCTTGGGCGTGAGGCCCACACTAATCTTGCCCGGCCCACGTCCTTGTAGGCTCGTTTTCTTGGTCCGAAAATCCATTTTCCAATTACTCGGCTTAACCGGCACTGTCGACTGTCTAAGAAGCATCATCCAAAAGTCCATCTCGGACGTTCCCGAAAATTCAAAGTCCAATACTGGATTCTCATGCCATGTCAATTTCGCCCGAATGCTATTTTGGTACTACTCAGACTGACAGGCGGCTTTGAGGATTCACGCGTAACCGACCCGTGTTAATTCACGTTCAAGACTTCTCGACACATGGACGTCCTTGACTACGTGAAATTGCGAAGGATAGATTCTTATTTCAAAGTACACGATTACCAAGGATCGACATAGGGTCGTTCGCAGGCTCGATAACAGTAAATGGAATCACCCGTCGTCCCATTATACTCTGTCCGCGAATCGACTTCTATTCGTCCCTGAAATCGGCCTGCATGACTACAGGATCGTTCTTACGCAAGTCTCACGGTCGAGTCGTTTTCCCAGGTCAAGTTCTTTAGTCACACGAGTTCTATCCTCATTAGCCTTTCTCCTCAAGGTCAGTATCTCAGGAGTGATCAGTTCCGAGTGAGATCAACCAACAATGCATCGACGAAATTCACGTTCATTCCTTCCTCAAAGGGCTTGAATTTTAGGATGTTACAATACCGATTGAGTTTGATAATAAGGAGAGATGTAAGAGTTAGTGTCTAATTCGATGTGATTCCAGAGGATTTATGGATGAGCCAGAGAGTCATAGATGTCTCTTTGTCGCGTTGCGTCGTTTTCTGGGAAACTTTTCAATAAACTATTCTTGAGCATCTTCCAAAAATATATATAATTTTAATTATTCAGCTTCATGTTCTAACTTATTGATAAATATGAACGTCAAAGGACAAGAGATAAAGAAAACATAGCCCTCTATTCCGATTCATGGAAAATAGTGTACTAGGCTAGCTGTGCCATTTTCCATTTTCCTAGAATTTGGGAATGACGGGGCCATCATTATAAGCATAAATATAAAATTCGTATGAAGGCAGAATATGGAGTCCGCGTCATGGGAATTCCTTGAAAATAATTGGCGACATGCCTTTAATCACAAATGACAAATACAAAAGGGACAGATGATAAATCATGTATATGGATCTACGGAAAAAACAAAAAACATCAAACATAAGTGACCAATTAAATTCAAGGGACGGCATTTCCATTGACATTTTGTTCTAATCATGACTTGAATTTATGAGAATTATTTTTTATCATACCAAGTATCATTGCAAGGTATGGGAATCGAAATTCACACCTAAAACCGAATCATCTATATCCTCAGTCTCCCTAAAAAGCTTGGGATTCGAACCCCCCATATTCATCTTCCCACATAAGAAGAGTGGCCATTTAGACAAATCCTAATGATTGAGTAGAGAGAGTTAAATGGGTCCAAATATGCATACATGGAATATGCATGCTCAGACCTTCAGTCATTAACTCGTGACATCATTCCATGAAAGTAACATTATATCAAGAATAATAATCGAGTTTAATAAGAAGGAGAGGTGTGGAAGAGTAGTGTCTAATAGATGTGATTATAAAGGATTTATGGACGAGCTAAAAAGCAGTAGGAAGTCTCCTTCGCTGTGTTGCTTTTTTTTCTTTTTCGAAGAGCCGGAGAAATTTCCCACAATTAAAAATCATTCTATCACCAATTCTAATTAAATACCCTCCAAAGGACAAAATATATAATTTCAATTCGCGTTATAAGTCATGGGAAGTCTTGTCGGTCATGTTGCATTTTTGTTGGAAAGGCCCAATTAGTGTGATTAACTAAAAGTAAAAGAGTTACTCTCCACAAAACTGCATGTTATATGTTATATGGCAATTCCCTTGTTTGTCTTGTATTTACTCCATTGGATAACGTTCAAAAATATAAATAAATTAAGCTAGCAAAACTATAGTTTTAATTTCAATTTCACTATATCCGTAAGTTTGATCCAGCTTTAGATGACATAAGTCGTACT
This sequence comes from Corymbia calophylla, assembly GCA_014182845.1. Classification (NCBI taxonomy): domain Eukaryota; kingdom Viridiplantae; phylum Streptophyta; class Magnoliopsida; order Myrtales; family Myrtaceae; genus Corymbia; species Corymbia calophylla. Next base: position 28,066,920 of record CM024695.1, read on the forward strand.
CCAGTGTCATGCACTGGTCATTATTTCTATAATATTTTATTATATAGTTTTCATAAGGAGAAAAAGATATGAACAACGTGTTGATTTTTAGTTTGTCAGGCAGGGTTTTTTTCTTTTCATAGTCAGGCAGAGTTGAATGGGTTCTAATATGCGTACGTGGAATATATGCATGCTCAAACCATCAGTCATTGACTTATGACACAATTCCATGCAAATCACAGTTTATCATGTATACTGATAGAGTTTGATAATAAGAAGAGATATGTAAGAGTAATGTCTAATAGACATGACTTTGGAGAATTTATGGACAAGCCAGAGAGTCGTGGGAAGTCTCCTTCCTGTGTTGCATATTTTCATGGAAGAGCCCGAGAAATTGCCTCAATAAAAGATTATTCTATCAACAATTCTAGTTGATTAACCTCCAAAAAGATAAATAGATAATTGCATTGATTCCGGTTCCCGTTCAAAGTTGCGAGAAGTCTCCTTTGTCGTGTTGCAGTTTTTCTTGGTAGGGTCAGAGAAAAAAATTTTCTATCACTTCAATATATATATAATTTCGATTGATTCCACGTCACGTTCCAATTAATTAATGATAATCAATGATAGGTGGTAAAAGAAATCATAACCCTCCTTTGGGCTAGATTCGTGGAAATTAGGGTACTAGACTTCCAGGTCCCCCTTCCCACTTTCCTTACGAGAGAATTATGTAAATGGTGGGGACGTCATCATAAGCACAATTATATAAATGACAAAATTCAATCCAGGGTCATGCACTTATCATTAATCTCTACATTATTTCATTACATAGATTTCAAGGGGAGGAAGAAAAAACATGAGAATGCATTGATCATTAGTTAGTCAAGCAGAGTTTTTATTTTTTTTCCCCCGAGTCAGGCAGAGGCGAATGGGTTCAAATATGCATACGTGGAATACGCATGCTCGGACCATTAGTCATTAAGTTATGACTTCGTCAGTGACCTATAACATTATATCTACTATAATAATAAGGAGGGAGATGTCAGAGTAGTGTCTAATAGATATCATTTTGAAGGATTTATGGACGAACTAGAGAGCCGTGGGAAGTCTTCTTCATTGCGTGGCGTCTTTTCTTGGAAGGGCCAGATAAAAATCCACAATAAAAAATTATTCACTCAACAACTCTAATTTAATACACTCCAAAAGATAATATATAATTTCAATTGATTCCACTTCTTATTTTAAAGTTGTGGGAAATCTTTTTCGTCATACTGCGTTTTTTCTCGGAAGGGCCTGAGAAATTAAAAATTATCCTATCATGCCAAAAAACAAAATATATATAATTTGAGTGGATGCTGAGTCACGTTCCAATTAATTAATTAATATGAACATCAACAACAAGAGATAAAATATATCATGACCCTTTATTTAATGTTGTCTGGGCCACATTCGTGTAAACTAGGGTACTAGACTACCAGTTCCCATTTTCCTCTTTTCTTAGGAGAGAATTATAGTAATGGTGGGGATGTCACCGTATGCATAGATATATAATACACAAGTGACAAATAATAAAAATATATTTCCTCTTTTGAAAGTATTATCTTTTTTGCCTTAAAATAAAAATATATGCTACTAACTTGCATAAAATCATTTTCTAAATTATCCAAATATATTCCTTAATTTGATGATACATTAATATATTATGTTATCGATAACTCAATACTTGTTTATTGTAAAGCGTCAAATACATAATAAAGGTTCTCAAAACGCAATACATATGGTATAGGAGACCTAAGCAATCTGGTTGTTTCTTGATTGAGTCTTATTTGTATTTAATCAATTGACTCTTCAAATTTTTTAGAAAATGTGCAATCGAGCCCTAGTCTCCTTGCTGGTGATATTTACTCATCCCAAAATCATGTCCCCTTTAGTTCTTTAAAAATCTAGAAATTATTCTAACAATAACCAAGTAATAAAACGAATAAGTTTCATTGGAAGCGGAGTGAGAAACTTGATAATGAGACTTTATTCAAAACATGATTAAAATTTTCTCAATAACATTATGTGACTCAAGAAAAAAATCAAAATCATATACTTCGGGTTTTTCCTTATCTGTTCTGGTAAAATGGACCCTTTATTTCTCTATCGGTTTCCATAATCAAATTCTTCACTCAATGATCTATTAGATTCCTATATTTTATTTCATTTCATAATAATATCAAAGAGTACAATTTCCGGTTAGGAAAGGTCACCAGCATTGATATTAGTACCTGATTTTATCTTAGTGAAAATAATTAGGACTCAATTAACCAAAAATAATTTTTTTAGGACGATTAATCAACCATTAGTACTTATATTACACTTGTTCCCACACAACTAGTGAGATTCACTGAAAGAAGAAGAGTAACTCTCCACATGTACTATTTGTTATTGGCTCTATAGCAATTCCCTGTTTGTTTTGTTGTGACTCTACTAGATAACGTTAAAAAACACAAATAAATTGATCTATTTAAAAAACTCTATTCACTATTCTATTTGATACCTTCGAAAAAGAAAATATATAACATCAATTGATTCCATTTCATGTTTTAAGTCATGGGAAGTGTCTTTCATCGTGTTGAATTTCTTCTTGGAATGGCCCGAGAAATTTCTCACAATGAAAATTTATTCTTTCATTCAATACAAGATGATATATAATTTGAATTGATTCCACTTCATGTTCTAATTTATTAATAAACAAGAACACCAACAACAAGAGATGCAAGAAATCATAATCCTTTATTCAAAGTTGCAGGGGCCAGACTCGTGGAAAATAAGGCTACTAGACTCCCAGGTCCCATCTTCCTATTTCCTTAAGAGAGAATTTTGGAAATGGTGGGGACATCATAAAAAAACAATAAATCATCTTGGGATGTGAAAAGTATCAATCCATGAAAAAACAAAACATGAAACATAAGTAGCCAATTAAGTTCAAGGGACGGCACTTCCATTCACATTGGTTCTATTCAATGGGTGAGGACTCCATTTGTCCATATCAAATTGCCCGTGACATACATGAATGATCTTTTCAAATTTAAGATAACAGAAAGCATTTGATTGATGTAATATATTCTATTTAATCAAGTGAAATATGTCATATATCGGCTATTAGAATAAAAATTCAAGGGGAAATACAGATCAATTGGGCTAATGAAAACTACAGATCAATTCCAATTTTACTGTTGCAATAAGTTTGATCTAGCTATAAATGACATGAGTCTTAGCCTAGTTGATTAATTTATATGAACATCAACGACAAGAGATAAAAGAAATCATAACCCTTTATTTGATGTTGTCTGGGCCAGATTCGTGGAAATTTGGGCACTAGACTACCAGGTCCCATTTTCCTCTTTTCTTTAAGAGAGCATTATGATAATGGCGGGGATGTCACCTTAAACATAGATATATAAATCGTATTAAAAGAGACTAAGGAGTCTGCATGATGAAGTTTCCTTGATATTAACTTACAACAAGCGCCTAATTATGTGGGCACAAAGAAGTATCAATCTACGGAAGAAAACATGAAACATGAGGGACCAATTAAGTTGAAGGGATGACACTTCATTCACAGGTCAGTCTTTTCCACGAGTGAGGACTCCATTTGTCTATATATAGTTGCCCGTGGTGTACGTTGCATGTATGATTCCACGAAGGTCCGATGCTTGTAATAATCTTTTTAAATTTAATATAAAGAAAGCATTTCATTCATATATTGCATTTCTATTTAATTAAGTAAACTATGTTATATATAGGTTAGATTTCCAATAAATTTTAAAGGGGAAAATACCAAATACTATTTTACAAAGTAAAAATTTTTAAGATAAAAAATTTCTTATTGGACAAAGACTTCAAGCTAAACATTTTGTAATGGGTGTGGGACTCTTATGGTGATGCCTAGAAAGGGTAGTTAAAAAAAATTACCCTCTTTTCAAAGTGTTATCTTTTTACAAAATGAAAAGTATTATCTTTTTTGCCTATGACAGTTCATTTCTCTCAAAATATAATTATATGCTACTGACTTGCATAAAACCATTTGCTAAATTATCCAAATATTGTCCTTAATTCTATGATACATTAATCTATAATGTAATTTATAACTTAATACCTTTTAATCCTAAAGTGCCAACTACATCATAAAGGTTCTCAAAATGCAATAAATGTAGTATGCAAGGCCTAAGCGTTATGGTTGTTTCTTGATCGAGTCTTATTTGTATTTAATCAATTGACTCCTAAGCTTTTTTGGAAAATCTATAATTGGTGATTTTTACTCATCGCAAAATCATGTCCTTTTGGCTCTTTACGAAACTAGTAATCATTCTGACAATAATCAAGGAATAAAACACGAATAAGTTTCAGTGAAAAATGAGTGAGAAACTTAATTATGAGATTTTATTCAAAACATAATTAAATTTTTCTCCATAACATTATGTAACTCAAGAAAAAAAAGGAAAATTATATACTTTGGTTTTTCCTATCTGTTTTGGTAAAATGCAGGCTTTATTTTTCTATTGGCGTCCATAATCAAATTCCCAATCTATAAGATTCATATGTTTTATTTCTAATTGTGGTTCAAATGATGCTTCATTTCATAATAATCTCAAAAGAATATAACTTCTGGTTACAAAGGCCACCGACAATGATTTTAGCACTCGATTGCATCCTAAATATTTACAACTTAGTTAACTACAAATAATTTGTTTATGACTTGATTAATTTAACATCAAAATATTAGGACTTATATTACACTTGTTCTCACACAACTAGTGTGAATCACTGAAAAAATAGAGCAACTCTCCACATGTACCATGTGTTATCGGTTCTATAAAAATTCCCTTGTTTGTTTTCCAGTGATTCCACTTCACGTTTTTAAGTCGTGGGAAGCCTCTTTAATCGCGTTGCATTATTTCTTGGAATGACCCAAGAAATTTCCCACAATGAAAATTTGTCCATTCATTCCATAAACAAAAATATATAATTTGAATTGATTCCATTTCACGTTCTAATTTATTAATAAACAAGAACATCAAGGACAAGAGATACAAAAGGTCATGATCCTTCATTATACGTTATTGGGGCTAGTTCGTGAAAAATAAGGCTGGTAGACTACTAGGTCCTTCGACCAAAAAAAAAAAAGACTACCAGGTCCCATCTACCTATTTCCTTAAGAGAGAATTTTGGAAAATGGTGGGGACAATAAATCATGTTGGGATTCGAAAAGCATCAATCAACGAAAAAAAAATGAAACATAAGTAGCCAATTAAGTTCAAGAGGCGGCACTTCCATTGACATTTTGTTCTAATCAATAGGTGCCGATTCCATCTGTCCATATCAAATTGCCTGTGGAGTACGTGAATGTTCTTTTCAAATTTAAGATAAAAGAAAGTATTACGTTGATGTAATACATTCCATTTAATCAAGTAAAATATATCATAAATTGGTTATTGAAATAAAAATTCAAGGGAAAATACAGATCAATTGAATTTACGAAAATTAGAGTTTTAATTTCAATTTCACTATAGCAGTAAGTTCAATCTAGTTTTAAACGACATAAGTCCTAGTCCAGTATCATGCACTTGTCATGTGCAATAAATTTCTACAATATATAGTTTTGAAAGGAGAAAAAAGAATAGAAAATGTATCTATTTTAGTGAGTCAGGCAGTTATTTCATTATATAGCTCTCTGGTATGTAATAAATTAGAACTCAACCTATAAGCATCAAACTAACCGACTTGATGTTAAATGAATTTGTCATTCTTAGTTTGCTCAGTTATTACATGCCCACGTTTGTCCATGATTCGATATAATTTGATAGAAATGTCTCCAAAGAAGGATAAATTGATCAATTCTTGTAGCATACTTAGAAGACGACACTAGTACAGAAACCTGGAACTATAGAAAATGTGCAAAATGTAGCTATACCATAACTAAACTTTCACGAATGTGCGAATTCATTGACCAACAGAAGATGCTGAAATTCACCCACAATATTAGAAATACTATCCTCGTATGATACAACAACCTTTGAAGTAGGGAGCTCTATCCTTATTGCCAGATATGTGGAGATCTTATCCTCACTAAAGGGTATATTGACATATTGCATTCCCAACCCATGGCCATGAGCAATAGATTCTCAAGAAATATGCACTCTGGCGAAAACTCATAAAAAATGTTTAAACTAGTAGCTTCTAATTATAATTGAGTACTCTCGTAATGGCATTACCAGAATATAGAGATACTAGGTGCATCTTTTTGAGCAGCTATCATGTTAGCATGGAAGAAAATGTATAATGCGGCATCATGCTGATGCTGACACATACTAGAGACAAAACAGAGAATTTTACTTCCAAATAATATCACGAAAACATTTTCTTCTCTAATATAGATAAGCGTCAACTCAACAAGTGCAAAATCATCTTAATGATTGGTAAACTATCGTTGGGTTAATTCAAAAGAAAAGACCACCAATGAGAGAGAGAGCTGAAGATGACCAGAGTCCGATAAATATATCTTCTCAAGCATAATCGGGCATCATTTTTTTCAGGAATGTAATTGGCTTGGAATCCTCAGGCGCCAGTTGGTCAAATGCAACATAGTTGTGCTCTTCATCGTACACATGGCACATCGTCATGATGGTCTTCATGAGTCGCCAATTCCATGTGGCTTCATTTAAGTACTGCGGATGACATGTAAATCAAAATGAGCAGACTAGCAAATAGGCTTTTTTCAACAACAGCGAGACAACTGGTCACTAGGCAAATGTGCAGTACTCAGATCACTCTGCATCGACATATATTTGAAGCACCAAACACTAAAATCAAGGAATTATCCCAAGTTTGCCAAATTTAGTTTCAACTTTAGTATTCCCTTCCACTTCAAGCATCTGTTAATCATGACAGGAGAAAAAAAAGTGAACTTGCTCCGAATCATCCTAATCTAGCTGGCCTTTTGAATGCCAAAACAACGTACTTGACGAAAAACAGCTCACCTTTCCCCAGTTTTCTTGTATAGACTCGTGAGCCGCACGCAAGTTGTAACTCGGAATCCTTGGTGATATATGATGGGGTATGTGGACATTTATGTGATGGCATAGAATTTCAATCCTGCAGAAGAGGAGCATCACAGTTTGCTTTTTGATCATTCTACTCATCCTCGCACCCAAAGGTCAACTAAGATGAACCTTCTTCCAAAGCATGCAGTCAGATAAGATAGCTAGTTCGCCTATAAGCACACCAATTCGACAATAATTTCATCTACCACTTTCAAAATTGCAAAAGTTTCTTGATACACATTTTTGCATGGCAATGCCCAGAAGCAATGCCAGATGTGTTAAGTTTAGAGGTACAAGACCCAGTTGCCGCCACCATCATGTCATCGATAGTTCATTTATATCTGAGATGCAAGCAAAAAGAGAGTGAATAATGAAGAAACTTGAGGAAAATAAAAGTTTTATTACCATTTAGGATAATCACAGTGGACGGTTCCATTCAGCTGGGCTTGAGCAGCATTCCACTCATTGGAAGATTTGAAAGGAATATGAGGCGCCGTGTGATGGACCATTGTGAAAGTACTCATCTATAAACATGAAACAGATTGCTTCTGATTCAGTAGTGGACGGCTTAACTTGAACAGCCAGGGCAACTAAAATACTAGTGCGAAAAAGCTTGAAGTGAAAGCTCCTAATTATACAACTGGCAATTGTCAGACAATCCAAATCCTAAGATTGAGGTTTTGCGGTGCTCAGCTGCACTTGGCAATAACGACAGACTGGGAGCAACTTCTGACCAAATATCCTGAATGATTCAAAGCTACAAAAAAAGAGAGACCACTAGATTCTTATGGAGGTTTTCTTTATTATGACTGTGAGGACTACTCGTCAACAAATTATTGGTGTCGTCAGTAAGAAGGGCAACGAAGCATACATTAATGCAGATGAAAAAGATCATTACCCAAAAGTGATAGCCCAACCATGGCATCAACCAGAACTTAATCCACCCCAAAATGCCAGCCTTGTAAATGATCAATGGCCACCCAATCCCCATAAAAGCAAAAACGCAAGCCAAACTGATCTTCACCCTTTTGACTTCATTGGGTCTGAACTTGTTCAAGTCAAAGTGCCATATCAACCTAGTAGGGTATTTAGTCAGATTAAGATAAATGCATTTACAAGAAAAGGCATGGAGAGTGAGAAAACGAGCATCTAAATGGAAATAATAAATGTTTATAGTTACATACATACCAATGAGCTATAGACATCCAAGGACGAATTGGGCCATATCCAAATATAATTGCCTTGCGCAGAAAAGGAGAAGAGTCAATTTCCACTTTCAAAACAGGATGCCAAGCTGTGTCTTCAGTCAACCTATTAATTTACAAATAAAAAGGAAGAAAAACATCATGACGTTTGCAAAAAGGCAGTTAAGAGGGGATTAACCAGTCAACTACACCCATGTGAGCATGCAAACCAAGGGGAATTTTCTCACGAAGGTAAAAAGAAAAAGGAAAAGAGAGAGAGAGACGAGGAGCATGTGTCCAAAACATAACATAATAGACATGAAAGAGTGTGCAAAGTGCAAACAAGTGTCTTCATGTACATTTCCTCACCATATCCAAAGTGTAAACAAGGGTCTTGAAGTATGTAGATTATGCAGAGTAGATAACCTTAAAATGGACTTTTGCTAAAAAAAAAAGGGAGATATACTGTCACAAGAGCGTTCTGCTTGTTGTTAAAGGACAATCTACTCCTTCATTTCATATGAAAAGTTACTCAAAATGGATTATCAAATTGAAAAATCTAAAGGAAGTGTCTTACAGACATGTTAGTTTTTGCATGATGTCGGTCGTGCTTAAACCTCCATGGCTCGTAAGGATATATCAACGGTAGGAATGCCAGCGTTCCCACTATATCTTCCACTAATTTGTTCTTCGCAAATGACTTGTGAGCACAGTCATGCCCTATAACAAAGAACTTAAAAATAGGAGGGAAAATAAGAAGGGATAAACAGAACTGTCTGGGAAGTTAATCTAATATCTGTTACAGAATGAAAAGACAAACCATATGAGGAACAAGCAAGAAAATATTTTACCAAAGGAGAAAAACAGCAAACAAAGCTTACCCCGGTAACAGCAGTTCCTGTCCATGCCCATGTCAAAGGGAGTAGGTACCATGGGGCTTTTGCAATCATGAACAACCCCAATGCATAGGAAGTAACAGATATTAAAACTGAAGTCCAGGCTTTCCCATCATCGATCTCAAAAACCTTCAATGAAATTTGAGGACAATAATTGTTAGGAAACTTGCTAACAAGGTGTAACTCTTTCAGCTATACCAGAAAGTTTCTTGTGACCATCTAGCCCTACATGTGACCAAGATGCAGTTGATATTATAATTGCATAGTGAAAAGCTAATGTAGTAGTATTAAAAGAGACATTTGTTCATTTATTTGAGGACTGTTCCCAAACAATAGGAGCTAAATTTTCAAACTAGGCACATCATTGGATTTTTTTTTCAGCCTTTACAAAAACAACATCCTCAAGTGGAAAGGATAATCTAAATAACAATCTTTGCAAGGAAAATAACAAGATGAGAATGCTTCATGGATAAGAATACATGTAAGCACATTCTCCAGCCAGTCGAGCGGATACCTTTCTGGGAAGTGAATCAATAACATCCTTGAGGGTAACATTTTCAGGAAGAGGTTCTCCAATTTGCCTGAACCCATAGCTATCAGCTAATTGTTTCCGGCATTCAGCACTGTCTTCTGAAATCGGTGCAACAGGAACTGCCACAGCCCTTACAATATGAATCTTTTTAGGGGAGAATGAATGTCCTTTATGTTTGATTTTCTTCTGGACTTGATTTTCCCAATTCAGATAATGTAAGCCTGTCTTCCAACATAATATCATGAGAAACCCACCAAACCAGAGAAACCATCAAAACCAGTACAGTACCAATTGCCCCATGCAACTTGTTTCATGTCATCTAAAGTGTAAGTTCAAAATAAAACCCATTAATTTGGTCGGTTTCATCCCAATTCCCAAAATTCCATTATCAATATGATGCTTGCACTCAAACAAACTCTAGCCTATATGATGATGTCTATGCTTTTAACCCACTGAATAGCCACTGGATGCATGAGCTGGTCATGTTCACAGACACTTTGTTGCTCATATCTGAGATTAGGTTGACTTGGTCTTATATAAATAATTCAAGTGAGTATTTAATTAAGATCCAGTTTCAGCTGACTGAGATAATAAATTCAGTCAACTAGTAGAGATCAGATTCTCCAATTTGAAGCTATCTTTCATAATTCTAAGTGGACCTATTCTTCAACCACATCATTAGTTTGATGAAAAGAAACAACAGCATACTCCACAAGGCTACATCTAAACTACTTATTCAAGACAGTGGATTATTTTGATAATATTGGGGGGGTGGACTGGGAGTGGGAGTGTGCGGCCATGTTGATGCCTGGTTGTGGCTGTGGGTGTGGAAGCCAACTCCAAGCTATTGCTCGGCGACCGTACAGCACTTTGAAAGTGTGTTGTCGACATTTACCCTTACAAGAGCAGATTTCAACCTCCAAATTTACGGCTACTTTGGCCACTAATGGAATGTACCACCACCGGGCCACAACCAACGGAGGATGTTTTGAGGAAAAGTATTAAGTAACTCAATTCACACATGAGATTATCAAAAATTCAACTCCAGGTGAAAAGGCATAATAGAAAGTTAACTACCAGGTGAACACTGGGTAGCAATTCTTCGGCTCCGAATCGACGTCTGATGGGGGCCCTGAATACAAAATCCATGCGAACTTGTCAGTAGGAGGGCGGGCAGTAAATGCCCGCTGACATGGTACACTAAAATTAGACAACCAAAGTCCAAATTCAACCAAGAATTTGGAACCCAGAATCAAAATATCCAAAAGAAATTCTTACATTTACAAAAAGAATCGATCTTGAAGGCTACAGAGAGAGAGACACAGACACAGAGACAGAGAAAGAGTGAGAGAGAGAGAGATGGACACACCTTGAGGAGGAAGACAGATTCCGCAAACCTGCAAGCCATGAAGAAGCAGCAATGCAGAAAGAATTTGCAGCTATGCTCAAGAGAACCCCCAAAACACAGACGCACAAACTCCACTACCAAGAAAAGATAGAACCTCTCTCTCTCTCTCTCTCTCTCTCTCTCTCTCTCTCTCTCTCTCTCTCTAGTTCTTGCAGCTGGGGTTACAATACATGGGATGAGACGGTGGAACCCCAAGGAGAGGATCTCTCAATGGCGTCGCTTGCTGGGGTTTTATATGTGGGGAAGTTGTCTTCCCCAGGCTTTCATCTTCTTTGTGTGTGGTCGAAATCGAAAGTGTGGTCGGCATTTCGCAGGTAATCCTCAACCTTTTGTTTCCTCCTAACTTTCTTTGCCTTTTTTTTCCCAACAGTAATTTTATAAGGAAAATAAAAAATAGGATTTATGGCACTTTTTTTTATTGCTTTAATATGACTAATTTGTTCGAATTATATAGCTGTTTCCACCTTGCGTGATTAAATCCATCTCATTTCCATTATAGAGACAAAATCACCATTGTTGACATTCATATGTGAACTATTTCCTTCAAATTTATACTTATTGCTATTTAAAAGCGTTCGTTTCGTGTAAAATGAGTGATTGAAAAATATTTTTCAAAAATAATTATTTGAATCATTTAACAAAATTAGTTAATAAAAAATATTTTTATCATTTATAAGAATCTATATCTAACTATTTTCATGAGCGATGAAAAAAAACAATTATTTTTTTAAATAATAACAATTATTTTTGAAAAATATTTTTTAAATCATTTTTTTTTTTGCAAAATAAACGCATTTTTAGAATATAAAATATTTGCCTTATCCATTCATTACTTTCATCTCAACTCAGCCATCCTTCAACGCTCACTTCTAAAGTGAATTTGTTATTTCTTTACAAATTTATCAAGCCTTTTCTATTTTCTACATTAAAGAATTTGTGAACATTTACATAAAGCATGCAAAAAAAATTTAGGAGTATCTAACAGTAAAGCAAATGACGTGGAAAATTGATGGATATTGAGGACCTTGAATTTTCTTGTGACCAACACCCTAGGAATGATATTACCTTTAATTAATCGAAGTTGATTGAAATTTAACTATCACTTTAAAATAGTTGTAATTTACAAAGTTTTGATTGAATAAACTTCATCTTTTAAATTTTTGAATAGAGAATGTTGTTGTGATTTTGTTTTGACAAATATTAAAAGAGTCTCTTTTTTGTTGCATCAGTCATCCGGTCCCATTATATATATATAAAGACAAGCGATAAGAAAGAATGTGGTGGTGATATCAGCAACAAATTTTAAACTATATAAATCTAGACTTGTGTTGAAAGTTTTTTATGTACAAATTTTCTTATTTTTTAATTGATATCCAATCTATAAATTTGCTGAATTAACATGAAAACGATTGTCTTCCTTGAACTTTCTCTCATTGACAAAGCTAATATTGCACATAGGTAAAATCTAAAAAATACAAAGTGCTTTTAACATGCATGGTGGTATGTACCCAAATAAAATTAGTAAAGAAAAAAGAAAATACAAGAAAATGTGTTATTCTTTTTACGAAAACTAGATTCTAATTAACAAATTTAAAAAATTGAAAAAAAAAGGAAAAGTGAATAATTGTGGAGCTCCACCACTTTAAGTTTTGATTAGATGGTTAAACAATTTCATTTCTTTACTAGAAATTGGATGAATATAGTCAATTAAGAGCATAAATAGATTCGTATCCAAATAGCTACTTAGTCTTCACCTTATCAATTCGTACGCAAACGAATGTTTTCTGATCAGAACATAGATTTGTTCGTAGACAGAATAACTATTAAAGTTAAACTCGTCTTAGTCTTCAACTTACTCGTAATAATTTTTAAAAAAATGGTTCTACTATAGGATGCTTTGGACGTGGATTAGGCGGCCAAGTCCACGAGAAAGAAGGGATTGTTTATTGCAGTTGATTCTGTGCCACGAGGTTTGACTGTCATCTAGCTACTAGAAGCCATAGGCATATGCTTTTGACAGGGAAATACATGTAAAACACCATTTGTTTTGACAAAAAAAAAAAAAACTGTTTCGAAAAAATTGTATTCTAATTTTTCAGTATTTGGAGAACGAAAAGTTAATTGATTTATGGAAATTGTTTTCCATGAACTGAAAGCAACAAGTTTAGATTGAGAAAAATGACTTTCCTTTGTGTTTGTTTCGAAGAAAACTTTATAATGTAAGAAAATGCCTTATGTGTAAATCATTGTAGAACTTCATTGTAGAAAATGTTTAATCATTTCCGATTGTAGAAAGTCCAACTCAAAAATTTAAATTAATAGATAGAGGGAGATTGCGTAACTATAAATAGTAAATAGAATCTACTATTAAGCAATGTGGGACAATATTTCAATAATGGTGATGACAGGGCAATTTGTAAAGACATGGTGACTATTCAGCTAGAGAGAATTATACATTTAGTAAGTATTTTTATTTGTGTTGTTAACAATATTTAGACATTTAGTGTTGTAGATGAAACATAGAGAGAATTATGTGTTTAGTTAGGATTTTTATTCGTGTTGTTAACAATTATTTAGGATCACAAATTGTGTGTTTGTGTTGTTATTAGTTATTAAGGATTGACTCCGTTTAAGTAGTTCTTGTAATTTTGTGTTTAATCTAGGACAAATATCACCAAAAACCCTAAACTATGTCAATTGTGATAATTTTACCTTGAATTTTTTTTTATTCTACCAAAAATCTAAAACTATGCCACTTGTGATAATTTTACTCTAAATTTTTTTTGTGCCATCAAAAACCCGAAACAATGCCACTTATGACAAATTTATCACAAACTTTTTTGGCTAAGGGGCATTTTTGTCATTTTCCATTTTCTTTTCTTTTTTTCTCCTGACATAGGGAAGTTGGCAAGGCCGCCCTCGTCGGTGTCGAAGTCGAGCGAGGCTCTAGCAGCCCTTGCGAGATACTCTATTAAATCCTTGATATCATAAAATTCAATGGTTGTATTTATTAACTTATCACCCCTCTCTCTAGCACAAGATTAACAAGACACAATGGTACTTTATGTGGCCTACCACCTCTAACTAAGAGGCAATTGAGTGTATTCGCAACACATTTATAATTACAATATGATATTTCATAAATGTGGCAATTTAGAGCTAAGCAACTACATATCAAGAAAAGAGCAAGACCCATATTGAAGCCTTCAATACAACTATCAATCGCTTCTATCAACTGCTCGTACATCGAATAGTGTATCAATAACACATTTCCTTCATCCATGGAGAGCTAGTGCAACGCTAGACCCACGTTAGGAAGAGCATCATTGGCGTCTCACCGAGTTTAAAGCATGTTTCAATGTAAACTTATTAGGAAGAAAGAGATTTTTGGGCATCCCTGTTCAATTTTGTCAGCTGATGATAAAATTAGGCATTCACGTTGTGCACGTTTCGCATGAATTCCACACATAATCATATAAAACTTTTAGTCTTTCGTGTCGATCGTGATTGCGAGTCAGAAACCAGCAACGCCAATCTTCGTGGAGTGCGTGGGTCGATTCACTCGTCCTGTCGCTCTTTCCGTCCTATGTACAGTGACCATCACATTCACGCATTGCCTTCGTTTGGCCATGTCACTACATGCACTTGTCAAAGTCAGTAACCCACTTATGGGGAAGAAAAGCGGGGCAAGGAAGCGTGTAGACTTTAGCGAGACTCGTTCTTCCATTATTACCACACACAAAAAAACTCAAATTAATACCCATAATAAATTAATTATAACTTACTTTTTATCTCGTATAAAGTTTCAAATTAATACCCAAATTCAAATCTATCATCTATTGACATTAATACCCAAATTCAAATCTATCATCTATTGACATTCCATCTAATATCATATTAAAATGTCCACGTGTTAGCACACTCAACAAAATACTACTTGAACGAATTTAACATGGAGAATGACGAATTCATGATAAATTCGCACATGTTGACTCATGTATGTTTAATGGAATTATGAACAGAATGTTAACTAAGAGTAAATTTGGGTTTGGGGTAATAGTTTTGAATTTTTATGAGGCGAAAATTTAATTTGAGATAAGCCTATCATTGAATACTAGTTTTGGATTTTCAATGTTATTAACCCCTCATTCTTGTTTCATCTATACGGCATTATAAATCTTTGTGAAAGAAACATGGCATTGTAAATTATCACGCGATTTTGCATGTCTTTCTATTGATTGAAAACTTTTTAGCTGATTTCTCCATATGGTCGCCATTACAATTTCGAACATCGTCCTCAAATGAATTTTCTCTCTCAGTCAATGTAGGAGTAAATAGTATTCATTTTTTAACGTTGACTCACTTTTTCAATTTTGTATAACTGGTGGTGGAGGTTGGAACGTGGAACAAGCGTGAACTTCAGAAAATGACATTCGACCTTTTCGTTAGGTACGTATAGCTTTCAACTTTTAAGATTACTTAATTGTTTAATTGAAAAAAAAAAAGTGTTCCATCAACTGAGAGGATATTCTTCGTTGACCAATTTTCATCGTGCCAAACATAGACGATGACAATAAAATAAAATAAAATAAAAAATGTTTTCTGGTGTCATTTTTAAATAACAAATAAATAAATAATGCTAGACTTTAATTTTAGGTTTTTGCTTTGCCACACCAAACTTTGGGTTTACTTTCGAGATTTAGACAACTTCAAATAATTTTACAATTTTGGTTTTGCCTAATCAACAAATGTGTTTCTTTTTCAGATATAATTTTAAAATATTTTAAGTTTCGGAAAACTATATATAGTTATGTGTGAATTTATACATTGATATATGTAGATTTTGAAATGTTAAAATAATAAAAGTCAAATGGAAAGGCAAGTAGATATGTGGTATTAACTAAACCTTGCATTTTGTAACTTTTGTATGTCAAAATGGTAAGCATACTTATCTAATGGCCTGTTATTTATAGCTTTTTGAAACAGAAAAATCAATAAAACATGTACTCTAATTATGATTATGTATAGTAATTTTTAAGTTAATTCTTAATCTGATTCCTCATAATTCATTTCGAATTGGTAGAGCTAGGAGATTCAAACATTGATGTTGTGTCAGAATATATTTTCGAAAGACAATGAAACTTCCGCATTTAGATTATAACATTGTCTTGATAGTCGAGTTAAGTTCAATTGAGTCTAAGTTGATCATGCCTTCTATGTGAATTAGAACTCAAACTCTAGAACCCCGAGTATCATCGAGCTCAAATCAAATAGGCGTTTCTTGAGTACCACACGAGAAAAAGTCTATTTTGATCGGCAGGTAGTGTTGAGCTCAATTCGATCCGATGGTTGAACACTCCTCCGTGCCAAACAATTGATTCATTGCCGATGCTTTAAGCTCATGTTCAATGATCGAATTCAAAAGTACCAATGATGTGTTGTGCGGATGTGGGACAAGATTGTCGTGAGGGATTCAAATCTTTAGCATAATTGGCAATGGCATGTCCGTAGTGCTTCTTTGTAGGCCAATCCACGATAACAACACGTGTTTCGCAATCCCACTAAAGATTCTAATATGGCCTTCTTTTGAATGGACTTTTCATCAAATGGCTCAGGTTATCTAATAATTAGACAATTTCCTTCAACTTATAATAAGGTTAATCTGTTTCAGGACGAGTTAGCTCTTAATTTGTACTAGGAATCGATCTTGTGTGATTTCAAAATATTAGAATCACAATTCTAACTGACCAATTTTGAAATTACAAGTTCCCATTGCTTTTATGTTTGAGTACAAAATCAGATTCTTATAATAATATATAAAAGTTATTACTATTTCAATATGAAAACATTTGTTAGTCTACCAGTTATTTTATTTGTTCATGCTGAAGATTCAATACTTGATAGGTGCAAAAATACTTATTTCTAAAAGAGGTTTCAAAACCAGTTCAACCCAAGTGGAGCAAGTGGTTTTGGCCTTGAAATTGGAGTTGAACCAATCTGGGGCCAGTTATTAGTTTGCAAGATTGGAAATCGAAGCGGTTCCCTTGGAACAGGTTTGGTCGGTTTTCAGGTTGAACCAAACCCAATACTCACTCCTACGTGATAATGCATTATTTAACTAATGTTCCCTTTAGAAAATTAGAGAATGTGAAGAAAGGAATGAAAATTCGAACGGAAAATTGAGAAACTATTCAAATTTGTTGTATAATGACGGGTCGGAAATCTAATATTTTTTTCCTATTTTCCATCCCCTCATTTCTTCAGTGTCCCATACATAGCACAAAAGTCTAAACTGGTCCGTAAGAATTAAACACCGTAAGAAGGAATTCAATCGAACATGTAAAAGACGGGGGGAAAAACAACGAAGATCTAAGTGGAGAGAGCAAAACCCATGCCGCTGAAACTTCCACCGCATCCAATTCAGTGCTCAAACCGGTGCCGAGCAAAGGGGGAGAAGCTGTAGACGGCTCGGATCCGAGAAAGTCACGTCACCCGCGAGCTTTGATGCCATGGATCCAGCGGGCATCCTCAGCTTCCCGTCATGAAATTTGGGAGGAGGAGAGGAGGAGAAGAGAGTCCCCGAAACAGAGAGGATTTCTGACGACCAGGTCTCTCTCTCCCCTCTGCGAGCGGTTGCAAAGATATCTTTTTTTATCGAATTCTTGAGGGAGAACCGGTACGAGAGAAGTCGGCGACGCTTGATTCCGCCTGTGCCTCCACCGAATTTTCTCGTGGGAGTTTCCCCGGTGAAAATCGACGCCCCGCCGGAGGAGAGCTTCGCACGAGAGTGAACGGCCTGCTTCGAGCTTCTCGGCCGATACACAGGGCCGAACAGAGCAAAGATGACGTCAGAAGGCGGTGGAAGAGGAAAATCATGCAGGAATCCTTTTAGAATCCGAGTGGAAATCCGGGTTTCTCTATATGGCAATACGGTTGGTTAGATGTGTAAGAGAATTCCCGATTCCGTACGTCCCCCCTCGTCCGCCGACCTCATAGACGGAAGCCAGATGGAGAAGAGACGAGAGCTTAGGTTCGGCCTTTTGGGCTTTTGGACGAATTTTCTCAAATAAGTCGGGCTGGGCCTGGTTTTGTTATTCCCTATGGGCTTAGCCTTATTTTTCATGGACCAAGATCCTCTTCAAAAATGAGGCGAGACGAATTGGTTGGTGGGCCTGAACAGATTTCAATGGGCTGAAGCCTTTTCGTTTTGTTATTGATTAGTTTTTATTACCAAAAATGCACATTTGAATTATTAGCAAAAATTCAGCTCGCAATGGCTTCATCTTTTAAAATTGAAGGCCAAACCCAAGCTTGATTTTCGACGATGCAAGTGCCACAGACAAGAACTATAAGCATTGGAACCCTCACAAGAACAGTTGGGAGAAGCAAAGAAATAACATACTTGGTTTACAAACTCCAATGAAAATCGGCTCATTGGAATTCAATACCAACGGATTGATTCTAGAAAGGGAGGGAGAGAGAGAACTATAGTTGGGCATTTGTTGCAATTAGAATAGGTGAGCAGTTGTTGGACTTGCTGAGAGCGTGTTCGCCACTTTGGCATTAGAAATTGAAGCTGTAGCATTAATATTTGTTCTAGGCTCCATTTGTTAACCATTTTATTTTCTATTTTTTTTGCTCTTTTGTTCCTCGAAATAGAAAAAGAACATAAATGTGTTTGGTAACGCCAATTGATTTTTCTATTCCTGAGAATAGAAAGTTGTTCCTGGAAATAGATTTAGAGTAGAAATGAGAAATAGAAAAAAGTAGCTTCTTATTCTTGGGAACAATTTTTAAAAACTATTTCTTAGAGACTACTCACCACCTATAGCACGCCGCCACCTGCCCATCGCCACCGGCCGCTACCATCGCTGGTCGCCCGCCGCCGCCGTTGCCGCCAGTCGTCAGCCGCCTCTGCCTCTACTGACGCGAGTCTCTGATCTCTGCCACTTGTTGATTATATTTAATCAAGTGACATATGTCATACATTGATTATTAAAATGAAAATTCAAGGGGAAATACAGATTAATAGAACTAACGGAAAAGTACATTTTCAATTTCAATTTCACCATAGCAGTAAGCTCGATCCTGCCATAAATGACATAAGTTTTAGCCCAGTGTCATGCACTTGTCATACGAAATTAGTTTCTAAGTTTTAAAAGTAGAAAAAAAAAATAGTGTAAAAGATCTCATCGGATTTGAGTAATTATGGTCCTCTCATGTTAATTATATCTCACGCCTATTGTGGTAGGTGTCAATGTTGGTATAGACATACATCTGGTTTGTAAGAAATTTTTAAGAGCTCATACTATAAGCATTAAAGATCAAACTAACAGACTTGATGGGAAATGAATTAGACATGGACTGCTCTTGGACAGAGACTACGCTTACCGGATCTATTGCAGGCGTCTGCAGAAACGAGGCGGGTTTGCTCATCGGTGGCTTCGCTCGGGCGATCCACACGCCACTGCAGAGGTAGGCAAAACCCTAGCGCTGAGGAACGCCTTGTTGTGGCTCACGGAACTGAAAGAGGAAGCACTTCAAATTGAACTGAACTCCCGAAGCTATACTTCCCCATGTGAGCTGAAAGTCACGGTCTCCACCGACAGCCTTACTGTCTTCAAAGGAGTCACGGGCCTAGACAATCCTTCCTAGGCAGCCCAATCGGTAGTTGCAGATTGCAGGGCCCTGATGAAGAGCTTACCTTGGGTCCAATTACAACACAGCCCACGCGACAAGAACCAAGTTGCAAATTGGACCGCAAGGGCCCACCGTGATTGAACCCTCCTAGCGAATTGGCTTTCGCAACCCTCTTATCCTCTTTTGCAAATTTTATGTATGGATTTCCCCCTTTCACAAACTCACTTTATGCGATCGTAATGCAAAAGTATTATTGCTGATAAAAAAAAATTGAATTTTAAACATTTTCACAATTTGCCAACTGAGTCCATTTGTTCAATTTTTGCTGGAATGCATTGATGTATGCTATGGACAATTTTTAACAATTTTTAAATATATTTTGGAATTTATTTTTTTTCCTTTATTCCTTTTGTTCTTTTTATTTTCTTTATCTTTTTTAGTGTGGCTGATGAGGATCGCCGAGCCCTTGTCAGTCGCTGGTGAGGGCCATGACACCCTCACTAGTTGTAGGCAAGGGCTATGTAACCCTCGCCCAAATCTAGGTAAGCTAGCTTGTTAGTTGCGGGTGAAGGTGGCCTTGCCTAGATCTAAATAAGGTTATCTCGCCTACAGCCTGACAAGGGCTTGATGACCCTCCTTGGCGACGGTAAAAAAAAAAAATAAAGAAGGAAAAAAAAAAGAAAAAAGAAAAAATTACTAAAAAATTAGAAAAAAATAGTAAATATTATCAAAAAAATATCCACATCAATACCATACTATGTCATATAGGACCAAAGGTCCATATTAGTGATTTTCAGTTAAAATTGGCCGGATGATCTCGATTGATAAAATATGAAAATGTCTATGACTCAATTAGTGAAATTGAAAGGTTTATAACTGAATTAACAAAAGTACAGTAAGTTTAGAACTTTTTAGACAATTTTCTATTAAATGAAGCATCATTTCAACCACAATCGAAATAAAGCATATGAATCTTTCATTAAATAGAGAACTTGATTATGAAAACTAATGAAAAAATAAATATTAAATTTTGCTTAACATTTTTCTCGAGTCACATAAAGTTAAGAAGAAAACTTCAATTCTATTTTTCAATAAAATTTCATAATCAAGTTTCTGACTCAATTCTCAATGAAAGTTATGCGTTTTATACCTTGATTATTGTTAAAATAACGTTCACTTTTGTGAAAAACTAAAAGAAAATGATTTTGCAATAAGTAAATGTCACCGGTAGGGAGATTAGGATTGAATTGCAGATTTTCCAAAGAGGTTTAGGAGTCAATTTACTAAATAGAATGTTAAAGATTCAATCAACAAACAACCAAAATGCTAAGTGTGCCTAGCGCATATATATTGTACTTTGAGAATCTTTATTATTTGGTTTACACTTTAGAATACAAAAAATATTGAGTTGTCAACTACAAAACAGATTAACATATTGTTCAATTAGGTATATATTTGGATAATTTAGCAAATGATTATGCAGGTTAATAGCGTGTAATTTTAATTTAGAGGGAAATGGATTGTCATGAGAGAGAAAAATACTACTTTGAAAAGAAAAAAAGATTTGTTTTAGCTACCTCTTCCGGGTGTTCCTACAAGAGTTCTATATTAATTATCGAATGTGCAGTTTGAACTTTTTGTCCAATGAGAAATTTTTGTCTTAGACATTTTGTCTTGAAAAAGAAGTATTTTGTATATTTCCCTTAATTTCTTTTTATGAAATCTAACCTATGTATAACATAATTTACTTTTTTCTTTTAATCCAAATATAACATTATTTACTCAATTAAAAAGAATGTAGTATATGAATGAAATGCTTAAATTTGAAAAAATCATTGCACACGTGGGACCTTCGTGGCATCTTCCATTCACGCTCACCACAGGCCTCGAGATGCTCTTTCCTCATTGTTAAAGTCGATCAGCATACAAAGACGAGACTGGTGGTTGGGGTACCTCAATAATGCAACGAAGGAAAATCTGCAATTCAATCCTAATCTTCCAGCACTCTCTGGCTCGTCCACAAGTCCTCGAGATTCTCGCTCATTGTTAAAGTCGATCGAGATACCAAGATGGAGAGGAGGCACTCATCAAATGGAACAGTGGCATTGACCCCCGATAGCGGTGAAGCGAAGTCGTTGCCAGGGGCTGAATTCGATGTGTTCTTGAATTTTAGAGGGCCTGATACTCGACAAAATTTTGCCGATTGCCTCTATCACTTCATGGATGGAGCTGGGATTCATGTTTTTAGAGATGAGGAAGAGATCAGAACAGGGGAAGCGATTGGAGGTGAATTGGAGCGCGTGATCAAGAGTTCTACAATATGCATGCCCATTTTCTCTAGAAACTATGCGTCTAGTGTGTGGTGTCTTCGTGAGCTTGCATACATGGTGGATTGCTCAAGAAGCAGGAATGGCGAAGTGACAATTTTGCCAATTTTCTTCGATGTGGATCCTGACGATGTCAAGCTCAAAACAGGGCTATATCTCGACGCTTTGCAGAAGCACGAGCAGAAATTTGGCTGTGATATCGTGCAGCAATGGAAGGAGGCGCTGAGAGAGGTCGCTCATATCAAAGGATGGGATCTGAAAGACAAAGGGTAAGGTTTGGGTTTTTTTTTTTAATAAGATGTGTAATTTAGATAAATATAAATAATGAGACATACTCTCGTACTTACATCAAAAGTACAAACTGTCCTGTCTCTGTTTCATCAACTTGTTATTCTATTTATACATATTTAATAACTACTTACTACGTCTCCACTCAATTCCTTTAAGAAAAAAATTGATTCACTTCATTTCATACGTACTCAGCCAACAATAAGGAAAGCGCGGAGCACGGGCCTCAACGCTAGTTACAAATAATGGCTAATTTTTTTAAAATTCCATTATGATTAATCAATACTAATACTAAAAATAAATAATTATAAATATAAATTACATGAAAGGACCAATTAAAATGATGATTAATCATTCTAATTATACTCTCAATATTTTTTGTTTGGTGAATTATGGGAATGGATTGAAAATTCTTATATTTTGGTTGTAAGCAAAAACGTTGTGGGAAAGGAATAGTGTTGAATGAGAGTATTCTAATGAATTTAATTTACATTCTATTTATTACAATATCATTGTAACTTAAAATATATTATTATAAATTTGTAATTAGAAATCTGATAGTGATCATATTAGATATCTATTCCATTCAATTCCCTCTCTATTCTATTGGGGTGTACTAGCCGTAACACATTAGAGGTCACAGGACCTCGTCTCTCCAATGAAAGACACTCTTTTATTATGGCAAAAAGAGGCTCTACTTAGTTTGTGTCAGTGATGG
This sequence comes from Corymbia calophylla, assembly GCA_014182845.1. Lineage (NCBI taxonomy): Eukaryota > Viridiplantae > Streptophyta > Magnoliopsida > Myrtales > Myrtaceae > Corymbia > Corymbia calophylla. Next base: position 28,089,977 of record CM024695.1, read on the forward strand.
AGCCAGGATTTAGGTCCAGGGGCTGCCAAAGTCATCTATGAAATATAGAAACATAATTTTTTCACACAAGAGAAGTGAATAAACTTACTCACTAAGTGAACAATCAGGACAAGAGAAATGTTTTCTTCTTGATGACTCTGATTTCAATTATATGAAATTCTAAAAGCTATTTTTTCAGCTGAACACTTTTGCTAAACTATTCAATTGATGTTGGCTTCATCATTATTTAAGTTATACCTTTTTTATGAACGGAAAAATTTACCTAAACAATGTAGATTGCCATACATGGCATTCAAATAATGTCAAAATAAAAATAATTATTCGTTTAGAGAAAAAATAATACCCAGAAAAAAAAAAGAACAGTTAATACATATAAGGGTAGATATAAATAACTTAATGCTAGATGAACTCTCTAGTAGGACATGACAAATCAATTTGAATTCGATATTCGATTTGCATTTTTAGATAAAATAAAAGCATTTTTTTCTCTAACTTCTAATTCAATGTTATGTAGGTTTGATATCGAAGACAATTGTTTAGCGATTTATTATTTTAATTTATGCAAACTAGAAAATAGGAACAAAGAAAAATTTTACATATATTTAAAGGAAGAAAATACACGGGATTCGATTTATGTAATTTATGATGAACGAGAATCTTATATAAAGTTTAAGTATATAAATTTATGTAATTTACATCTTTGGCCATTCGATTCCATATATAATTTCAATTCATTTTAAGTAAATTGACATAGATTTTGATTAATTATTATTTATTTTAAAAAAGAGAGTTAGAACCTGAAACTTTATAGTATGTATAACAGGAATTGATATTTTTATTTTGGGAGTCGGAAGGCCCCGCCGCGGGGTTTATCCTTTTCCTATATATTTGCAGAGTCCCCTTCCCACTGTGGCCGGTTTGTGTTTGATTTACAATATTCCTGAGCTTGATAAGTTAATACTCTACCTTCGATCTGTCTGACTAGACCCTTTCTCTTAAATATAACAGGCAAGGTGAGCTCATTAAATTGATCGTCGCCGAACTTTTGATCAAGCTGAATAAAAGATACAAAAATCTACCCGATCATTTAGTTGGAATCCAAGACTATGTTAATGATGTGGTGCGCCTGTTAGATGAAGGTTCACCTTATGTACAGTATCTAGTAATTCATGGTATGGGGGGCATTGGTAAGACGACTCTTGCCAAGGTTGTCTTTAATCATATTTCTAGTCAATTTCATGGGAGTAGCTTTCTTTCGAATGTTCGAGAAGCTTCAAAGAGAGGAACAATCGTTCAATTGCAGAAACAATTATTGTCAGAAATTCTCAACTTCAAACCAGTGGAGATATCTGACTCTGATGCTGGGGTTGAGCAAATCAAAAGGAGATTTCGTGACAAGAAGGTTCTCATTGTCCTTGATGACCTAGATAGGTGGGACCAACTCTCCAAACTTGCAGAAAAGCATGATTGGTTTGGTCTAGGGAGCAGAATTATTATTACAACAAGGGATACGAACTTTTTGCCAATCGAAGAGCAGAACCAAGAAAACAATGTCCAAATGGGTTTTAGAGAGTTTAAAATCTATCAAATGAGAGAAATGCATGATGACAATGCTTTTCAGCTTTTTAGTAAGCATGCTTTCAAAATGGATTCCCCTCTACAGGACTACAATGACATTTCTCATGATATTATTCGCAAAGCTGGTGGACTTCCTTTGGCTCTTGAGGTCATCGGTTCCTCTCTTTATTGTCAGAGTAAACGACTTTGGAAAGACACGTTGAAGAAATTACATGCAGTTCCCAATCAGGATGTGCTTGACAAATTAAAGATTAGTTTTGACATGCTAGAGGAGGGACATAAAGAAATTTTTCTTGATATTGCATGTTACTTTATTGGTGAAGAAAAAATTTATCCACATTACATGTGGAAAGCGTTGGACTTTTTCCCAGGAAGTGTTATCATTGTCCTTACTCGTATGTCTTTGATAAAGATTGTTGATGATAAGCTATTGATGCATGATTTGCTCAGAGACCTTGGAAGAGAAATTGTTCGTCAAGAAGATATCAAAGTGCCTGGGAATCGTAGTAGACTCTGGTGTCCGGAAATTGCATTAAAAGTAGTGCAGACTAGAAAGGTAAATTTAATTCATAGCTGCATTAAAAGTAGTGCAGACTAGAAAGGTAAATTTAATTCATAGCTGCTGTCTTCTAGATCGGGAAACCTCAGCTTGAAGTTTGGAGTATATTCCTGGATATGTTATATCATGATTTATAACTAGCTAATATTATGAACAGCTTACATTTACGATCTGAAAATAGAAACGGTTTGCTGGATAGAATATACAAACTCTCATATAGTTATTTCACCGTGATTAATTTTATCCACCACCTTACTTATAAAGCAAGTCAATGCAATATGTGCTCATGGAATATGTTCTCTTTTGTCACCACATAAAGTCCACTTATTCCTTTTCATGTTGTTAGGGAACAGAAAACATCGTGGCACTCAAACTAACTAGACTTTCCAAAGAGCACAATTTTACAAATGAAGAGTTTTCGAGGTTGCCTAACTTAAGGTTCTTGGAGTTAGAGGGTGGGAATTTGGCAGGAGACTTTAAGAATCTTCTCTCAAGTTTAAGATGGCTCTCTTGGCGTCGTTGCCCTTCAAACTTGCAAGCGATCAATCTATGTTTATGGAACTTAGTCGTGCTCAAGCTTTTGGACAGTGACATTCCAGAAAATTGGAATGGATGGAGCCCATGCTTGGTAAGTCATCCGATTGCATATACATACTTGTTGCCATTTGCTTTTGCTTACTCTTCTAATTCTCATTTGTTTTGCAGGTGAATCATAACTTGAAAGTTATACATCTCATAAGATGCCATCTCTCGACAACTCCTGACTTCTCAACGTGCTTGAATATGAAGATACTAGTTGTTAATGAACATTGTCCAAAGTCGCTACAAATTGGTAGCTCTATTAGTAAGCTAGAGCACCTAAAGCGCTTGGAAATAATTGCAGACCAAGTTCAGCTGTCAAAGTTGTCCGCAAGCCTCCATTTTGACCTGTTCACAGTGCCTTTTGCCATATGCAGTCTAAAGCACCTGTCAAGTCTAAAGCTAGAGGGGCAGTGTATACGGGAGCTTCATTCATCTATTGGAGAGATCGTGGCCTTGACGAGCTTGTCTTTGAAGAGTTGTCATCGACTTAGAAAGCTTCCAGACTCTATTGGGAAATTGAGATCGTTACTCATATTGAATTTGTTTGACACAGGAATCATAGAATTACCTTATTCTATTAGAGATCTCAAAAGGTTGGAAAAAATGAACTTGGGATTCACTCGGATAAAGGAGCTGCGAAACTCCATTGGAGGACTAGAATCATTGCTTGAGTTACATTTGTGGGGTACAGAGATTACTGAACTGCCTGCTTCTATTGGATTTCTTAAGAGGCTTGAGTGCTTAGTTATAGCAGAGAGTAAGATAAGAGAGCTACCGAAGACCATAGGGATGCTGAAAAATCTTAAAGTGTTAAAAGCTGGCAATTGCAGAAATCTTGAGGGGGAAATCCCGAGCGAAATCGGGCTAGTATCATTTTTGGAGGAGCTGGACTTGTCAGGTAGCAAGGTGAGCAGAGTGCCAACCACCATTAATCAACTATCTCGTCTTCGAGAACTGCGCTTGGGAGATAATCGTCAGCTTGAAAGGTTGCCAGAACTTCCTACGACCTTAAAACATTTATATTTCGTGGCGGAGACTGCGCTTGGCACCCGGGGACAAACTTCATCCAAGTGGATGGGGGAGTCGCCAAAATGGGAGGAGTGGAGTCTAAGTACAGATATCACATGGCCTCCTCAGCTTTGGTCACTTCGCATATCTTGTGATGATCCTCAATCTCTTACAAGGCTTCCTTTTAGTCTTTGTCGTTTGGAACTAGGAGATATAAATTCACCAATAAAGCCATTCTTTTCCAACTTAAGATATTTGAGATATTTGTCCGAGTTAACACTCTTTCGGTGTTGGTTGAGAGAGATTGAGTTTGAACAGCTAGCAAGTATCCAGAATTTGACTGTGGCAGAGTGTGAATTGCTGGTGAGGCTATCGGGTCTATCAAGCTTAGGCAAGCTCAAAGAGCTGACAGTGTGGAATTGCGTGCAGCTAATCGAAATTCAAGATTTGGGAGAAGTGAAATCGCTGAAGGAATTATTAATTAAGAATTGTAGCTCCATAAAAAGGTTACCAGATCTATCAAAAGTACATAAGTTGCAGATATTGCGCCTCTTTCACTGTGAATCACTGCAAGGCTTGCCTGATATACCAAAGATATGTCATCCCTATGTCCATAGATGCCCAATGTTAGGTGAGTCTGTTGACAACTATAAAGCTTGCGAAGAATGTAGGAAATCTGACATGGATGTGGATGGCACGTGAGGTTTATTCAATCGATCAAACTTCAAACTGGAAGACTTTGGAGCAATTGGAAGCATCATGCAAAATCTAACATGTTTGTAAGACACTCCCTTCAGTTTTTGTATAGGATAATCCATTTTGATTTCCTGTCCAAATAAAATAGAGGAGTAGTGGTCCTTTAACAAAAAGCAGAAAGCTCTTGTGACAGTATATTTTCCTTTGTTTTTTTTAACAAATAGTCAATTTTAAGGTTGCCTACGCTGTGCTTAATCTACATACACAAAGACACTTGTTTTCACTTTGCAAATAGGGAGGAACTGTGCATGAAGACAATTGTTTGCACTTTGCATGCATATGTATATCATTCCTTTGTTCTCTTTCATGTCTATAATGTTATCTTTGGACAGATGCTCCCTATTTTGTTTTTGGGTGAGAATATTCTCCTTGGTTAACATGCTCATATTCTTGTAGTTGTCTGGTAAATCCCCTCTTGACTAACTTGATGCAACCATTCTGATGTTTTTCCCCCTTTCTATTGGTAAATTAATAGGCTGTCTGAAGGTACGACTTGGCATCTTGGCTCCTCCTTTTCTGCGCAAGGCAATTATTCATGGGCGTGACCCAATCCCTCCTTGGATGCCTTAGCTCGTGGTAGGTGCGAAACTAAAAGCAGGATTGTTTCCATTTAGATGCTTGTTTCTCGCTCTGCATGCCTTCAAATTCAAAATGTCAAATTGATGGTGGTTTATTATATCATTTCTTATCTGAGGTCTTTTCATGTAAATGCATTGATCTTAATCTGACTAAATGCCCTACTAGGTTGATTCGGCACTTTGACCTGAACAAGTTCAGACCAAACGAAGTCCAAAAGGGTGGAGACAGTTTGGCTTGCATTTTTGCAATTATGGGGATTGGGTGGCCGTTGATCAATTACAAGGCTGGCATTTTGGGGGTGGATTAAGTTCTGTTTGATGCCATGGTTAGGCTATCACTTTTGGGTAATGATCTTTTTACAACTGCATTAACGGATGCTTCGTTGCCCCTCTTTACTAAAGACGCCGATAATTCGTTGACGAGCAGTCCCCACAGTCATAATAAATAAAACCTCCAACCAGTGGGTTCTCATCTTTTTGTAGCTTTTGATCATTCAGGATATTGGGTCAGAAGTTGCTCAGAGTTAAGTCATTATCGCCTAGTGCAGCTGAGGACCGTGAATACCTCGGTCTTAGGATTTGGATTGTCCGAAAATCAAATTGTAAGCTTTCACTTTAAGCTTCTTTGCTCTACTTATTTTGTTGCCCTGGCGTTTCAAGTTAACCTGTCCACATTTACTGAATGAGGAGCAATCTGTTTCTTGTTTTCAGATGAGTACTTTCACAATGGTCCATCACACTCCCCGTCATATTCCATTCAAATCTTCCAATGAGAGGAATGCTGCTCAAGCCCAGCTGAACGGAACCGTCCAGTGGACGGCGTCCACTGCGATTATCCTAAATGGTAATAAATCTTGTATTTTCCTCAAGTTGCTTCATTACTTGCTCTCTTTTGCTCGCATCTCATATATAAATGAACTAGCAATGACATGGCGGTGGTGGCAATTGGGTCTAGTACCTTTAAATTTAACACATTTGGCATTGCTTCTGGGCATTCCCATACAAAAATGTGTATCAAGAAACTTTTGCATTTTTGACTGTGGAAGATGAAATTATTAGCAAGTTGATGTGGTCATAGGTGAACCAGCTATCTTAGCTGACTGCATGCTTCGGAAGGAGGTTTTGTCACTTGCTTTGTCTTAAGAGTTTATCTGACGACCTTTGGGTGCAAGGACGAGTAGAATGATAAAAAGGCAAACTAAGATGCTCTTTTCTTATGCGGGATTGAAATTCTATGCCATCATATAAATGTCCACATAATCCATCATTATATGTTAAATGTCTTGAGTTTGAGCTAATTGAATATAATTGGATTGATGAGAATATGTGAACTCGACCACGTGCACATAAAAAAAAAATGGTGTATGTGAATTGATCAGCCAAAATTTCCAGAAGAATGAGATTGCATGAGGATTTCATTTATGAGGTGCAAGCATGAAGAGGTTAATTACGCGTGGTTTCTCTTGTTGTCTCCTACTCATCTCTGGAGGTTGGATTTTGAACGTGGGAAATGAATGGAGGAAAGTGGACCGTGGCCCACTTTGTACTAAATATTGAAGCATGCAAGGATGGGCGTGGAGCTGCTTCGGTCTTCAATAAATTAATGTTTTCCCTTTACTGTCTTTTGCCAAAGCCATGTGAACGTGAAAATGAAGATTGTAGAAGAAGAGTAAGTCAAAAGAAAAGGGACATCACCATGAAGAGAGAGAGTGAAGAAGACTTTCTCACGCTGCATAATGAGAGGCTTCTCTTGCTTATAAATAGAGAAGAGCCATCAAGGTAGAAGTGCGCCAAATTCCATTCGATGGCCGAGAAAAGTGAGAGTTCTTCTTGCGAGAAATTTTTTACACTCCAGTAATTAGCTTGTTAAACTTTTGTTAGTAGGATTTGTTTAATTTATTGAATGAGATTTCATTAGGAATTGTGAAGAGTTAAATGTTGTGTGAGTTATTAAGTGTAATTGAGAGCCGAAAATTTTTTGAGAGAGTGTTTAAATACTCAAGTGATTGTGATTTTCACTGTATCATTTGGTTTATATAATGTAATTCTGTGCTGCTCTCTCCGTAGACGTAAATTCCGATACTTGGACCGAACCATATAGTTCTGGTGTCTAATTTCTTTTCCTTTCTCCCGACTATTTTATCCAATTCACTTGATCAATATTCGCAACAATAGATCTCCAAGGATTTTGAGTTACAACTTGCGTGCGGCTCACCAGTCTATACAAGAAAACTAGTGAAAGGTAAGCTGGTTTTGATCCAGTATGTTATTCTGGCGTTCAAAATGCCAGCTAGAGTCGGATGATTCGGAACAAGTTCCGTTTTTTTCCCCTCTTGTCACAAGTAACAGATGCTTGAAGTGGAATGGAGTAATTTAATGTTGAAATTAAATTTGGCAAACTTGGGTGTTTCCTTGACTTTAGTGGTTGGTGCTTCAGTATTGCATATTTGCAAATGCTGCTCAGTATTGCATATTTGCCTGGTGACCAGTCCTCTCGCTGTTGTCGATAATTGCCTATTTGCTAATTCGCTCATTTTGATTCACATGTCAATAACAGTATTTAAATGAAGCCGCATGGAATTGGCGACTCATGAAGACGATCCATGACAATGAAGAGCACAACTATGTTGCATTTGACCAACTAGCCGGCTGAGGATTCCAAGCCTATTACATTCTTGAAAAAAGTGATGCCAGATTATGCTTAAGATGATATTTCTATCGGACTCTAGTGATCTTCAGCTCTCTCTCTCATGGTCTTCTACTCTTTAATTTAACCAGACTTGGGTCACCAATCGTTAAGATGATTTTGCACTTGTCGAGTTGCCACTAATCCATATTACAGAAGAAAATATTCTTGTAAAATTTCTTGGAAGTTAAATTTTTTGGTTTGTCTCTAGGATGTTTCAGCATCATGACACATTATACATATTCTTGAGAATATCTTGCTTATGGGTTGTGAATGCCAACACAACTCATGTTAGGATTGGATCCCACATTTATGGCAATAAGGACAGCGTTCCCTACTTCGAAGGTTGTTGTATCATATACGCATAGTATTTCTAATTTCGTTGGCGAAGCTCGGCTGTCTTCCATTGATCAATAAATTCACACATTCGTGAAAGTTTAGTTAAATTCTAGCTACATTTTGCACATTTCTATTGTTCTAGATTTGCGTACTAGTGGCATCTTTTAAGTATACTACTTAGCAGGAGAGCCTCGGTGCCTTTTCTTCTCTCTTCTTTTGCAGAAGATTTGGTTTACCCAAAAAAAAAATGATCAATATCTTCTTTTGAGACATTTCTATCAAATTATATTTTAATCATGGAAAAATGTTGGCATGCAATAAATAAAACTGAGAATAACAAATTCATTTCCCATCAAGTCTGTTAGTTTGATCTTTGATGCTTATAGTATGAGCTCTTAAAAATTTCTTACAAACCAAATGTATGTCTATACCAACATTGACACCTACCACAACAGGCGTGAGATAAAATTAACATGAGAGGACCATAATTACTCAAATCCGATGAGATCTTTTACAATATTTTTTTTTCTCCTTTTAAAACTTAGAAACTAATTTCATATGACAAGTGCATGACACTGGGCTAAAACTTATGTCATTTATGGCAGGATAGAGCTTATTGCTATGGTGAAATTGAAATTGAAAATGTACTTTTCCGTTAGTTCTATTAATCTGTATTCCCCTAGAGTACTTCTTCCACTGCTGTGTCAGGTTGCTCTTGACCAAGCCCTTGACCAGTGTGAAGTTGGATGCGAGGGTGACCCGTGACATGTGGATTGAATTCCTTGTGTCCTCCTCTTCACTTTCTCAACCTCGAGCCATCACCATGTTGACATGATTGTCCATCGGCTTCTTAATGAAGATGTCGCAATTCTGGAAGATGACGATCGCATTGCTGAAAATGAAGTCGATGGTGCCGTAGAATTGGCAGTCGCAATAGAATTGCTGCTGGGAGTATGTATAGAGCATATCCTGGTAAGCGTTGAAGCTAAACTAGTAGAAGATAAATTGATAAGAGCTTACCAAAACTGCTAAAGTTTGGCACTTCTTGTGACCAGGCGTATTCTCAAATGTCATGTCTTTTGCTTAGAAGCCATCCCTAGAGACAACTACACCATCCGATTTTAGTACAGAAATGAATTGGACACAATAAAAAAAAACTAAAAAAATGAATTTAACTAGTGATAATAATAATAACAAATATAATCCACTAATGGAAATGAATATATATGCATGTGGGTTATTGAAAAGCAAAAAAGTACATGCGTGCTATTGGCCTGCAGCCAGCGTGCTAACGGTGTGCAGACGGTGGACCATGGTGATTTAAGCTCTTTAAATTGAACACCTAAATTTCTAGTATTGTGCCCAATAAGTTCCTTTTTGTGATAAGATCATATGATTATCACCCCTGTTTCTGAGGACTCTTGAAGACATTGAAACCTGACCAATTCACCTTCCTCTCGGTCGACGCCCTGTGACCTTACTTAATGTACTCCCCAATGAAATAGGGTCTTGAGGGTGAACTCGCCGCTACACTCATCCTATCCTTTCAGATCTATCAACTGGTTGAGATCTGTCTTCATGATTACCATCCTAGAGTACTTCTTCCACCGCTGTCTTAGGTGGCTCGTGAGCAAGCCCTTGACCAGTGTGAAGTTGGAGGCGAGGGCAACCCGTGACATGTGCATTGAATTCTTTGTCTCCCCCTCTTCACTTTCTCAACTCCGAGCCATCACCATGTTGACATGGTTGTCCATCGACTTAGTGAAGATGTCGCAATTATGGAAGATGACGACCGCATTGCTGAAAATGAAGTCGATGATGCCGTAGAATTGGCAGCCGCAATAGAACTGTTGCTGGGAATATGTATAGAGCATATCCTGATAAATGTTGAAGCTACACTAGTAGAAGACAAATTGATCAAAGTTGACTAAAAGTGCAATAGTTTGGCACTTCTTGTGACCAAGCGTATTCTCGAATGTCATGTCTCTTGCTTAGAAGCCATCCCCAGAGACAACTGCACCATGCGATTTTAGTACAAAAATGAATTGGACACAATAGAAAAAAACTAAAAATATGAATTTAACTAGTGATAATAATAATAGCAAATATAATCCACTAATGCAAATGAATGTATATGCATGTGGGTTATTGAAAAGCAAAAAAGTACATGCATGCTATCGACGTGCAACTAGAGTGCTAACGGTGTGCGGACGGTGGACCATGGTGATTTGAGATCTTTAAATTGAACACCTAAATTTCTAGTATTGTGCCCAATAAGTTCCATTTTGTGATAAGATCATATGATTATCACCCCCTGTTTCTGAGGACTCTTGAAGACATTGAAACCTGGCCAATTCACTTTCCTCTCGGTCGACACCCTGTGACCTTACTTCATGTACTCCCCTATAAAATAGGATCTTGAGGGTGAACTCGCCCCTACACTCATACTATCCTTTCAGATCTATCAACCGATTGAGATCTTTTTTCATGATTACCATCCTAGAGTACTTCTTCTACCGCTATCTAAGGTGGCTCTTGAGCAAGCCCTTGACCGGTGTGAAGTTGGAGGCGAGGGCGAATCGTGACATGTGCATTGAATTCCTTGTGTCCTCTTCACTTTCTCAACCCCGAGCCATCACCATGTTGACATGGTTGTCCATCGGCTTCTTAACGAAGATTTCGCTATTCTGTAAGATGATGACCACATTGCTGAAAATGAAGTCGATGGTGCCGTAGAATTGGCAGTCGCGATAGAACTGCTGCTGGGAGTATGTATAGAGCATATCCTGGTAAGTGTTGAAGCTGCACTAGTAGAAGATAAGTTGATCAGAGTTGACAAAAAGTGCAATAGTTTGGCACTTCTTGTGACCAAGCGTATTCTCGAATGTCATGTCTCTTGCTTAGAAGTCATCCCCAAAGACAACTGCACCATGCGATTTTAGTACAGAAATGAATTGGACAATAAAAAAAACTAAAAATGAATTTAACTTGTGATAATAATAATAGCAAATATAATCCACTAATAGAAATGAATGTATATGCATGTGGGTTATTGAAAAGCAAAAAAGTATATTCGTGCTATTGGCCTGCAGCCAGCGTGCTAACGGTGTGCGGACAGTGGACCATGGTGATTTGAGGTCTTTAAATTGAACACCTAAATTTCTAGTATTGTGCCCAATAAGTTCCATTTTGTGATAAGATCATATGATTATCACCCCTGTTTCTGAGGACTCTTGAAGACATTGAAACCTAGCCAATTCACCTTCCTCTCGATCGACGCCCTGTGACGTGACTTCATGTACTCCTCTATAAAATAGGGTCTTGAGGGTGAACTCACCACTACGCTCATCCAATCCTTTCAGATCTATCAACCGGTTGAGATTTGTCTTCATGATTACCATCCTAGAGTACTTCTTCCACTGCTGTCTCAGGTGGCTCTTGAGCAAGCCCTTGACTGGTGTGAAGTTGGAGGCGAGGGCAACCCGTGACATGTGGATTGAATTCCTTGTGTCCTCCTCTTCACTTTCTCAACCCCGAGCCATCACCATGTTGACATGGTTGTCCATTGGCTTCTTAATGAAGATATTGCAATTCTGGAAAATGACGACTGCATTGCTGAAAATGAAGTCCATGGTGCCATAGAATTGGCAGTCGCGATAGAACTGCTATTGGGAGTATGTATAGAGCGTATCCTGGTAAGCGTTGAAGCTACACCAGTAGAAGATAAATTGATAAGAGCTGACCAAAAGTGCAATAGTTTGGCAATTCTTGTGACTAGGCATATTCTCGAATGTCATGTCTCTTGCTTTGAAGCCATCCCTAGAGACAATTGCATGAATTTCGAGAGATTAGTTCAAGAGCCAATACATTAATGAGCTATTAATTGACTTATGTTAGCTTAATTTATCGTCAAATGTAGGTTCAGTCATAGTGATGGAACCATCCATAACATTTTTGCCGTCGAACATGATGTTCTTCACGTTTTCTTTGATATCTACTATCTTGTTTTGTACCCATGCCACTGAGCACGACCATAGACTCATTGATTGTTTTGTCGAAGCTAGAATTTTCCTAAGCCACGATGAAGTCGGCCTTGGAAGTTTTTGCATTTTATGATGCTAGATGCTTGTTGTACGAGCTCGACCCAAGTATCAGTAGTGCTCCCGTAAGCAAATTGGGGGTAAGCAAACAAGGGTAATAACCACGTGATTTTAGTATAGAAATGAATTTATTGGACCCAATAAAAAGTTAAAAAAATTGAAATGGACAAAGAAAGCAAATGGATTACCTCTCTAGCCACCATCATGGTCACGACAAGTGGATTGAATTCCTTGTGTCCTTCTCTTCACTTTCTCAACCCTGAGCCATCACCATGTTGACATGGTTGTCCATTGGCTTCTTAATGAAGATGTCGCAATTTTGGAAGATGACGACTGCATTGCTGAAAATGAAGTCAATGGTGCCATAGAATTGGTAGTCGAAATAGAACTGCTGCTAGGAGTACGTATAGAGCATATCTTGGTAAGCCTTGAAGCTACACCAATAGAAGATAAATTGATTCGAGCTGACCAAAAGTGCAATAGTTTGGCGCTTCTTGGGACCAAGCGTATTCTCAAATGTCATGTCTCTTGCTTAGAAGCATCCCCAGAGACAACTACATGAATTTCAAGAAATTACTTCAAGAGTCAATATATTAATGAGCTATTAATTGACTTATGTTAGCTTAATTTCTTGTTGAATGTAGCTTAAGTCATAGTGATGGAACCATCCGCAACATTTTTGCCGTTGAACATGACGTTTTTCATGTCTTCTTCGATATCTACTTTCTTGTTGTAGACTCCCGCTTTCATGTAGATTACCACTCTCTTGGGTTTTTTCGTACTCATGCCATTGAGCACGGCCATAGACTTATTGATTGTCTTGTGGGAGCCGGAATTGTCTTAGGCCACGATGAAGTCAGTCTTGGAAGTTTTTGCATTTTATGATGCTAAATGCTTGCTGTACGAGCTCGATCCAAGTATCGGTAGTGCTCCTGTAACCAAACAGGGGTAATGACCATGTGATTTTAGTATAGAAATGAATTCATTGGACCCACTAAGAAGCTAAAAAAAAATGAAAAGGACAAAGAAAGCAAATGGATTACCTCTCTAGCCACCATCATGGTCATGGTCAAGGGACTTGGGCTCTTGAGTGCTGGGGGTGGCGGCGGCGTCATTGTCGTAGAAGGTGGTGGTGGTGATGGCGATGAGGAGGAGGAGGAAGGCGGCAATGAGAGTTCAAGTGGGCATTATGACTGATCTCCGTTGATGGGTGTCGAGTAGCGAGGCAAAGTTTGAAAAATGTAGGATTTTTTATGGTGGAAGTTTGTGAGGGGACGAGGTTCCTTTATAGGCCCATGGAGAGCTAGGTGGACTAAGTGAAGACATTGCATGCAAAACAATGAAGATTAATTTCTTAACACCCTAGTTGCATGCATTAATTGTTGGGGAAATCGTCTTTGAATTTGGGTAGAACAATGAAGTCAATATGAATTCGAATCAATAGAGCAATCACATCGGACTTTGAGGCGTGATATCACTTTCTTTAAGGATTTATTTGCCCCACAAAGTTGCTAATGGTCACCGGCAAATTTCCTCCAGGATACAACAAAGTCTCAAATGAGAATACTAGATAGCAATTCTAGTATTTCTCCAGGGTCTCTCTAGGAAACAATTGGAAACAATTAGCTACAGTTTTGAAAGAGGACTTGAAAAAAAAATAATAATTGTGATTTTTTCAAAACTGACACATATATATATTTATAGAAACATAGGCACCTTTTCGAAAGAAGTTATACAACGAACAAATGTAACTTTTCAAAAGAAGTTACAAAATGAATCAATATAACCCTTCGGGAAAGTTGCAAGGCGAACCAATATAATTTCCAAAAGTCGTCTTGAAAAGACACGTATAGAAAATTCGAAATAAATAGATAATAAATAATAAATAACCATAACTTCTTCATGAACAGTCGCACTATTTCAATATAACATTATGGTTAATTTTTATAAAAATAAATCCGAATTTTTTCAATAAATAAAAATGAATTATCATTGGTTAGTGCCAAATCTCGTCCATGTGCGCACTCACATCTTTTCAATGTGGGACAAGGCACCTCTCAGTTTGTTTTACAAACAAACTACCAACAATCCTCCACTTTTGTTTGTAAAACAAAATATAAATAAAACTTAAAAAAAAATACAGCCAACATTTCCATGAGATTAATATACATACATAAAGGTCTCTTTCGAGTTAAACCTTTACTTAGTGCAAGTATCTCAAAACCCTATCAAAGTGACAAATAGCTCGGCTTTAAATTTGTACTTTTAAACGATAGAATCGGACATACCGCACATATACTAACCTCTTGCTTCAGTGAGAAGTTCTATATTACTCCGCACTATTATGGCCATGTGCTTGATCCTGTTTCATGAGCTCTCTAGAAAGCAACCCCTAACTTTCGTAAGAAGCGGCACCACTTCTAAGCTCATATAGGTAAAGTATTTATTATGTGTTTCTGTTACTATTAACACATTACAAAATTGTACAATACTTTATTAAGAATTCAATTCAACCTACAAAACGTAACAAACGATACTGACTTCTCATATCAGGGCTACGTCAGTATCAAACAATCACATTCAGTAACTTGTTCTTACCCATTAAACCTTGTAACTAGTGATGTTCTAGAAAAAGGTTGGGTTACCATTACTGGTGATTTTATTTAAAGGGTTTTAGCCCTGTTTCTTGTGAGGTTATCTTTACCACATCTCTTGGTAAAGCCTTTATACAAGGATTGGCCAAATTATTACTTGACCTCACATAAACAATTGTTATGGTACCATTATTTAATCAATTGTCTCACATACTCATGCCTTAGGCTAATATGTCTAGACTTATCATCATATGTGGTATTATAGGCTCTTGCCAAAGTAGCCTGACTATCACAATGAATAGAAATAGGAGGCATAAGACTAGGCCATATTTTAATATCCAACAACAAATTCCTAATCCATTCAGCCTCTTTACCAGTTGCCGCTAAAGCAACAAATTCTGATTCCATCATTGAGTGAGTTATACAGGTTTGTTTCTTGCTCGCCCAAGATACTGCACCTCCACCTAGTGTGAAAATCCATCCAAAAGTAGAATGCTCATCTCCCACACTTGTAATCCAACTGGCATCGGTGTATCCTTCTAATACAGCCGGATATTTATTATAGAACAGGCCTAAATTTATGGTTTTCTTAAGATAACAAAAAACTCGGGTAATAGCCTTCCAATGTTCTACATTTGGATTACTAGTATACCTACTCAACTTGCACACGGAATGAGCAATATCAGGTCTAGTACAATGCATCGCATACATTAAGGACCCTATAGCACTCGCATATTCAAGTTGTGCTACTGCTCTACCAGTGTTATAATTTAATTTAGTACTAGAATCAAATGGAGTACTTATTTCCTTGAAACCAAGATGTTGAAATTTATTTAACAACTTTTCAATGTAATTAAATTGGCTCAAAGAATAGCCAATTTAATACCTTTTAACTTTAATACCTAAGATAGTATCCACTTCACCCAAATCTTTCATTTTAAAATTTGAAGTTAGATACTTCTTAGTCTCAATGAATCCAACTATATTAGTTCCAAAGTCCCCTTCAGATACCCCCACCTCAAGAATATTTCCGGAGGCATCAAAACAAAACTTTGCATCCTTAAGATGCTAGGCCAGTTGGGTCATTGGGATCTAAATGGAACATTATATAAGAACCGTGTGAAATGCAATATCAATACAATGCTATCATCTCATGAGTAAATGCACCACATATACATGAATCTGTAAGCAAATTAATAGGGTACTGCAATTGCAAGTCTTTCATTATTGAAGGGCGTAGACAATTAAATTACTTGCACAAATGCCCCACATGTAGAAACCCATCTGTCGAGAAAACAGAGCACTTGTGGAGTTTGAACACTTGCAGAACGCGTCTATGCGATCTCGCAATTAGTGCCAAGTCTGAATCTTCCTCCGTCGTGCACCGAAAGTGAAGCGACTTCAAGCAATCAAAAGACTACACAATCTCGGTCACCCGCAAAGTCACATACCCACCCCAATTCTTGGGTATCAGATTGGACAAGGCAACCTCGGCTTCCCTTTCAATTGATGAACTATCATTTTCTCCTTGCACTTGATCTCGTGGATCGGAGTCTCGACATCCAAATTCGTTAACACTAAAAACAAAAGAATGTATCCAAATTTTGACATCAAGACAAGCCAACACTTGAACAAAAACTAAAAAAAAAAAAACGATTATAATTTCTCGAATGCACAACAAAAAAGATGTGCTTCTAGCAATTTGTACACCACCACTAACTATCAAAAACCTGTGATAATAGAAGCATGTAGCAAATGATTTTTCATTAACTTCACCAAGACAAACCAACGGTTGAACAAAATATGGCCCATCATCATGACAACTCGTCATCTTAGCAAGATCTTTTGACTGCAGCGACATCTATAGAGATGAACAACAAGACCGACACAAACGTGCGTCGAGTTCTCGTCCGAGTTCTCGTCCTTGGGCAAGTACTCGCTCAGACGCTCCAATCTCGTAAACGTCCTTACGCATGGCCCCTGGAGCCTGCCCATGACGTATGAGTCCCTCTCGAAGTACTTGGCAAGGAAGGAGTTCTCGTTGCCGAGGTTTTGCCTCACAATACCCCAGCAACCCCTAGCCAACTCCATGCTCATCTCTGCTGCTTCTTTACGAAGTCCTTCATGTAGTCCACCGCATTTCTGACCTTTCCAACATTGCCGTCCCCGAACTCGCCACCATATTCATCGTCTTTTTCCCCGGTCCTCTCTTCAAATTTAGTTAGAAGTATACCCAGAATCCATCGAAGTCAAAGAGGACGGGGATGGTTGAATGTGGCATTGGTGGGCGGCGATTGCGTTAGTGTGGAAATGTTGAAGGGAGAAATGGGCCAAAAAGGGAAGTTCATCATTGACAGAGTATCAAAGCAAAAAATGAAGAGTCCGAAATAAACCTGGATTTGTCTCTGATTTCAAGGTGACAAAGCCGGTGGACAAGAACAGGCAACTAATATCTACAGCCCATTCATCGCATTTCCAATTTCTGATCGTGAACCACCACGGGCCCGAACTTCCTTTGGCTTTGACTCCATTGTTGCACAAATAAATCCTTAAAATTGTTGGGGAAATCGTCTTTGAATTTGGGTAGAACAATGAAGTCAATATGAATTCGAATCAATAGAGCAATCACATCGGACTTTGAGGCATGATATCACTTTCTTTAAGGATTTATTTGCCCCACAAAGTTGCTAATGGTCACCGGCAAATTTCCTCCAGGATACAACAAAGTCTCAAATGAGAATACTAGATAGCAATTCTAGTATTTCTCCAGGGTCTCTCTAGGAAACAATTGGAAACAATTGGCTACAGTTTTGAAAGAGGACTTGAAAAAATAAAAATAATTGTGATTTTTTCAAAACTGACATATATATATAGAAACATAGGCACCTTTTCGAAAGAAGTTATACAACGAATAAATGTAACTTTTCAAATGAAGTTACAAAATGAATCAATATAACCCTTCGGGAAAGTTGCAAACTGAACCAGTATAATTTCCAAAAGTCGTCTTGAAAAGACACGTATAGAAAATTCGAAATAAATAGATAATAAATAATAAATAACCATAACTTCTTCATGAACAGTCGCACTATTTCAATATAACATTATGGTTAATTTTTATAAAAATAAATCCGAATTTTTTCAATAAATAAAAATGAATTATCATTGGTTAGTGCCAAATCTCATCCACGTGCGCACTCACATCTTTTCAATGTGGGACAAGGCACCTCTCAGTTTGTTTTACAAACAAACTACCAACATTAATCTATCCATGTATATACAAAATGGAAATTACATATACAAAAGTTTCCATTTTAAAGAGGTTAGGAATTTGAGTGTTAGATTTAAAAAGCTCAAATTACCGTGGTTCATCATTTGCACGTTGGTGGTACATCGGCTGCACGCCGATTGCACGGGTGTCTTTTTTGCTTTTAAATAACCTACATGTCTATGCATTCATTTTTTGCATGCGTGTAGCTCAAGTCATAGTGGCGGAGCCATCTGCAACATTTCTATTGTGGATGACAATGGTCTGATCCACGTTGTCGCCGACGAACATAAATTTCTTTATGTCTTCTTTGATATCTACTTTCTCGTTGTAGACTCCCGCTTTCACATAGATTATCACTCTCTCGGACTGTTTCGTACCTATACTACCGAGGGTGGCCATAGACTCATTGATTGTCTTGTGGGAGTCGGAATTGTCCTAAGCCATGATGAAGTCTGCTTTGGAAATTTTTGCATTCTAGTATGCTAAAAGCTCATTGTAAGTGTCCGGCCCAAGCATCGGCAGTGCTTTTGTAAGTAAACAAAGGTAATACCCATGCGATTTTAGTATAGAAATGAATTTATTGAACACAATAAAAAGCTAAATAAAATGAATAAGACGAAGAAAGCAAATGCATTACCTCTCCTGCCACCATTGTGGTCATGGTCAAGGGCCTCGTACTCTTGAATGCTAGGGGTGGTGGCAGCGGCGACATTGATGAAGAAGGTGGTGGTGGTGGTGATGAGGAGGAGGAGGAAGGTGGCAGTGAGCGTCCAAGTGGACATTTTGGCTGATCTTCGGCGATGGGTGCCGAGTCATGAGACAACATGTGAAAATGTAGGATTTTCGGATGGATGAAGTTTGCGGGGAGGAAGGGTTCATTTATAGGCTCGTGGAGGGCAAAGTGGACAAAATGAAGACATTGCATGCAGAAAAATGAAGATTAATTTCTTGATACCCCAATTTCATGCATCAATTCATTTACGTATATACAAAATGGAAATCACAGCTATAAAAGTTTTCATTTTAAAGAGGTTAGGAATTTAAATGTTCGATTTAAAGAGCTCAAATCACCATGATTCACCATTTGGACATTGGGGGCACGTCGGTTGCACGCATTTACCTTTTTGCTTTTCAATAACCCACATGTATATACATTCATTCTTTGTATGCATGTAGCTCAAGTCATAGTGATGGAACCATCCGCAACATTTATGCTGTCAGAAACAACGGTCCAATCCATATTGTTGCTGATGAAGATTTTTTTTTCATGTCCTCTCCAATATCTACTTTCTCATTATAGACTCCTGCTTTCACATAGATTACCACTCTCTTGGGCCATTACATACCCATGCCACCGAGCGCAGCCACAGTCTCATTGGTTGTCTTGTGGGAGTTGGAATTGTCCTAGGCCACAATGAAGTCGGTCTTGGAATTTTTTGCATTCTACTAATGCTAAAAGCCCATCGTACGAGTCCGGCCCAAACATTGACAGTGCTCATGTAAGCAAACAGAGGTAATAACCACGCGATTTTAGTATAGAAATAAACTTATTGGATACAATAAAAGCTAAAAAAAATGAATAAAACAAAGAAAACAAATGGATTACCTCTCCAGCCACCATCATGGTCATGGTCAAAGGCCTTGGGCTCTTGAGTGCTGGGGGCGGCGGCGGCGTCATCGTCGAAAAAGGTGGTGGTGATAGCAATGAGGAGGAGGAGGAGAAGGCGTCAGTGAGAGTCCAAGTGGACATTATGGCTATTCTCCATTGATGGGTGTCGAGTAGTGAGACAAAGTGTGAAAATGTAGGATGTTGGATGGCTGATTTTTGTGAAGGGGGATCAGGTTCCTTTATAGGCTTGTGGAGAGCAAAGTGGACAAAGTGAAGACACCTCATGCAAAACAATGAAGATTAATTTCTCGACACCCCAGTTGCATTCATCAATCCATCTATGTATATACAAAATGGAAATAACAAATATAAAACTTTCCATTATAAAGGGCTTAGGAATTTAAGTGTCCGATTTAAAGAGCTCAAATGACCGTGGTTTACCATCTGCACGTGGGTGGCACGCCGGTTGCACGCATGTACTTTTATACTTTTCAATAACTCACATGTATATATATTCATTTTTTGCACGCATGTAGCTCAAGTCATCGTAGAAAGAACCATCCGGAACATTTTTGTTGCCAGTGACAATGGTTCAATTCATGTCGTCACCGACAAACATGAAGTTCTTCATGTCCTCATTGTCTACTCTCGCTTTCACGTGGATTACTACTCTCTCGAGCCATTTCGTACCCATTTTATTGAGTGTGACCACAGCCTCATTGATTGTTGGGAGCCGAAATTGTCTTGGGCCACGATGAAATCAACCTTGAAAGTTTTTGCACTCGACGATGCTAAAAGCTCAATGCACAGGACCAGCCTAAGCATCGGCAGTGCTCCTGTAAGCAAATAGGTGTAATAACCACGTGATTTTAGTACATAAATGAATTTATTGGACACAATAAAGAGCTAAAAAGATAAAAAAGGTAAAGAAAGAAGACCATTGTGTTCATGGTCAAGGCCCCGTGCTCCTGAGTGCTAGAGGTGGTGGCAGCGGCATTGACAAAGAAGGTGATGGGTGATCGCGATGAGGAGGAGGAGGAGGAAGGCAGCAGTGAGAGTCCAAGTGGACATTCTGGCTGACCTCCGGTGATGGGTGCCGAGTTGCAAGACAAGTGTGAGAATGTAGGATTTTTAGATGAACGAAGTTTGTGAAGGGGAGAAGAGGTTCTTTATAGTTGCCCTTTAGAGTCAGATCTGAACAAATGTCATGAGCACATTGGTGGCATCTCGGCTACACGACAATTGCATGTACTTTTTTACTTTTTAATAACTCACATGTATATACATTCATTTTCATTGGTAGATTATACTTGGTATTATTATCATCACTAGTACTACTATTCTTTCCATTGATTATGCCCTTTGTTAAGTCTTCTAATTGAAAATAATTAAAAATAGAAACAATCTCGCTTTCAAAAATTAGCACTCCGAGCAGACAATTATGACCAAGAAAGCCAATGCATACCTCTCTTAACACCCCCTTCTCTTCCATACAAAGCTAAGGCATGGCTAAGTGAGCGAGTCAAATAGATCATCAAACCCCCCCCTATAGGCCATCCGAAGAAGCATAACCTTCCTTTTCCAAAGCCATCCAAACAAGTCCGGTGGTTTGCTGAGACGCCACTGTGCCATGCCCGAGCATCCTGGACCGTTTAATCCTCTCCATTGAGTAACCGCATGAGTCAGGACTTGTTTTTCTTATAAAGCATAGATAAATCACTCAAAGCCAAATTATGTCTTAAGTGCATTTGGTTCCACTTTGGGGGAATGTTTTTGGAGAAATGCAAAGGCTTTTAGGCTAAGAGGGTTTTCTGAAATTTATGGTTTTCATTATTTTTGGTATGTGAAGTGAAAATGGTATGCCAATCATAGAAATCCGTAAATCTCCTTAAATGAGTCTACCCATCGAAAATGGACTGACCTCCCGAGAGGACATGGAAACCTAGCCAATTCATCCTCCTCCTCATCGATGTGCCGTGGCCCGAGTTCATGTACTCCCCGTAAAATAGGGTCTTGAGGGCAAACTCGCCACTCCACTCGTCCCATCCCTTTGGGTCTATCAACTGTCAAGATCCATTTTCATGGAAATGTAAATAGTGTTTGGTAATATGCATTCTAAAAATATATTGGAAAATAACTTTGATGTAAATGCCATTTGGTAAAAATTATATATTGTAAATAATTTTTGCTTTTTTTTATTATAAAAAATCTCAAACTATTTTCTAGTGGAACTAAGCAGCCATCGGTGAGGGTGGCAATTGCTCGACGGTGGCATGGTGATCACTCAACGGTGGCATCCCAACCACTCGATGAGCCTCACATTCTTGGTGCTAGAGGCGGTGGTGGTAGTGATTAAGACGGTGATGGAAGTAGTGATGAGGAGGAGGAAAATGGTGGACGAGATTGCAAGTGGACATTTTGGTTAGCTTCTGGTGAAGTGTGTTGAGTCGAAACAAAGTGAAAAGGTAATATTGCCAATGAAGGAAATTGTGCTCGGACAAGGTTCATTTATAGTAATAGCTCATGGAAGGCAACACTTGGACCTTGTACATGCCCATGTGTTATCAAATGGAGATGGTATTGACCTTAGCATACTGGCACTTAGATATCAAGGCATTGATCTAAGTTTCAAAATTAACATACAAGCAACCCATGATTGTAAAGGCCTTTTTGTGATGTTTGGCGACTCCTGGGTGTCGGACGTTTAGATGTTGTAACCAAGTGGCTAGTCGCTTGACCACGCATGAGGCAGGCAATTTGTCCGATCATTGTTTTCTTTTTCTTTTTTGGAAATTTGTCCGATCATTCACTCACCCATCAAGGCACTCGGATGATCGATAAGATGTTTATTTAAAATGTGTTCCCACGTTTGCTGGGCTTTGATTGGGTTCTACAGGTGATCGACGGGCGGCCCACCCAGGCTCGAGAGATGAACGGATAAGTTTGGACAATTCTTGTACGGAAGAGATCCAACCCGCCCAAAAATTGTTTATACAAATTTCATTCGGCGGCCAGATTCGGGCAATACATTAGGCCCGACCTTCAGGGCCTGCTTAGCTCGAGCCCACCGAATGATCATTTCTAATTGGATATGCTGCATCCTTCACAAAGAAGGCGCCACCTAAGTAAGTATTCTACGCCACCAAGCATCAAGATTTGTCTTCGATTGTTCTATTTGAGTTAATGCTCTGTTTCAATGACTGTTAAGTTGCAAATAGACAAGTTCTTCATCATTCCATCATTTCCTCATAAGTAGATATTCTCGAATATTTCATGGAAAGCAATGCCATTGATGGATGTTTTGCTCCTTGGGTGGTTTCTTGCTAAGTCTGTTTCTTTCACAAATAGTTAATCTGTCAAATTTTGCAATTTACCATCAACTTAGGTCTTAAACCTTTTGTTTCTGTATTAGCTTTCTTCTCCTTTCGTTGTTTCCGGAATTCATCATGTGATACGTTTAAGCAAAACAAAAAGAAGCTTACAAATTTGAGAGAAATTATTTGATCATATCTTTTACAATCAAATCCTGTAAATTTCAAATTTTAATATAGTGATTTCTTCTCTATCTAAAGCATGGCCATGAGATACAAGCTCTCTCTCAGAGAGTTTTATGATATTTTTGGTGATGGTAGAGCCCTTTTATTTTACTAGCAAGGCTCATAAGTGAGGTTTGGGTTCTTAGCTAGCCCATTTTTTTAAGAGGTGGTAGATATCCATGGGGTGGGATCGATCGCGAACGTAAAATAATTTGCTTTTGTTGTCAACGAAGTGATTGATTCATGGTGGTTTGACCAAATATCATTTATTCGGAAAATCCTGTAATTATTAACACTATTTCTATATCAACATATTTTGTTTTTAATCCCATAACCATGAATAAACTGTTCATTACCCTATTACTTGGATTTAAACCAAGGAGAAGAAACCCCCATGTGTCAATATAGAAAATGATATATATATGCAGAAAAAAACGTGTGAAAATGGCCATAAAAGTACAATCTCGAAGAATAGCAAATTACAATCATGAAAGAATCACAATATGATCACTTTAATACAATCTCGAAAGAATAGCTTATTACAATCATGAAAGAATCACCACCCACTTGGGTGGCGTTGCTGGTTCGCGCTCTCTTCCTCTCGCAAAAGGTCGAGAGTTCGAATCCCAGCTTCGTCATAGGGTGACTTACCCCGGTAGCAAGTGTGTGGTGGGCAAGACGTGCGCCCTGGGGTTTACTCCCGGCTGTCGGCGGGGTGCGGGGTTCCCTGGGTCACCAAAAAAAAAAAAAAAAAAACCATGAAAGAATCACAACATGATCACTTTATTATACTGAATGAGAACCATATAAGAAATAACTTTTTGCTAATTATCTAGGTGCCGCATGTGACAGAAACACTTGTGTTCCTTGCGAATACAAGGCTATTCCACCTCTGATTTGCCATCTTTAAAAGCTAAAAGATCAGATGTGCATGGCACACCTGTGGCGGGCAACCAAGAGCCCCCAGCAATGAAGCTCCCAACAGTGAACTCAGAAGCCTCGGTAGCACTTGTGATGACATGATAACCCGCCCATGTGACCCTACCAGCAGTAGATGACCCGGGGCCGGTGTTCAAATACTCTCCATAGTACAAAGTGTCGAGGGCAAAGTTGCCATCCCACTCCATCCAACCGGCTGAGTTAATCAAACTATCTAGATAAGTCTTCATGAAAACTGTCCTGGAATATTCTTGCCACGGCCTACCGAGGTATGTCTTCACAGAGCTTTGAACCGATTTTAGGTCAGAAGCTGCGGTGACCTTGCAATTATGGATAGAGATGCCGGTGTTCTGGTTTGGGTTAGTTCGACCTGTGCAGTCACAGTATTGACCTTGTCAGGAGGGTTTCTAGCATAGATATTGCAGTTTTGGAACACAACAGCCGCATTCCCAAAGATGAAATCAACGGTGCCATAAATGTCACATTCTCTATAAAATTGACGCTCTGAATGAACATAAAGAGTGTCCTGATAACCCTCAAAGCCGCATCTATAAAACACCGAGAGATCAGAGCCAGAGCGCAAAGCAACGGCTTGGTGATTTGCTGCACCAGCAGTGTTTTGGAATGTGATATCTTGTGCGATGAATCCACCACCAACAACAGCTGAAATTCAAGATCAGAAAGATTATTAGAAATCCAATCTATATAGACCGGCCTCCAGCCGATTAGAATTCGTGATGAAGTGTGGTCTCGCATGCTACGGACATGATAGAAAGTCATGTTCCCTATTTCTTGAAGACATGCGAAATGTTTTACGTCTCCTTCATGTTCGTAGTCAATGCTTGATTTAATTAAGAGTCAAAAACTATGAATGAATTACAGGCTTAGTTTTCTACAGCTGTCAAAAACTAGGTTAGGCTATACAGGGTTTTTCCTTTTCTTATATCAAAACAGTGCACAGCGAAATAATATAAACAGCTTAATTTCATCGGATATACTTTCTTCTTATATTCGGTATTTATTGACAACAAAATAGGGAGGACCAGACGTAGCTTAAATGATATTAACATACCAACAGTCGCTGAATTGAAGGTGGTAGAGCCTCCGCCGACGCTTTTGCTTCCGGTGATTATGGTCTTTCCAATACCATCACCGACGAACATAATGTTCTCCAATGTCGACCCAACTTCAACATTTTCACTATAAGTACCAACCTTGATATAGATGATATACCTAGAGGTGCCTGATCTCTTTGATGCTGCAATTATGGCTTCACTAATCGTCTTGTAGTTCCCCGAACCATCTTGGGCCACAACAATGTTGGCCTTAGACACAGCAAATGAAGACTGCAGGAGCTTTCGGTCGCCAGGCCTCACCCAAGTGGGGAATTTCTTTGTGTAGTTAGGTGTAGTGTAGGGTGCATAGTTTAGGGCCAAAGTGTTGCTAATCAACTTGGAGACATTATTTGACATCAAAGGCAGTACATTGTCGGAGACCCCTAATTCGAGGAACCCAGCTCGACACGTCTCGAGATTGGTCAAGGCCGTGCTGAGCCACGTTTGCGCCTCATCCTGGGTGCAATCGTGGACAATAGTTCTGTTTAGACGAAGAACACTGTGCTCGTACAGCTCAAGGCAGTCGGCCCAAGCAGCCTTCTCGCGCTCGTTGTTGCACTTCGACCCCAATGAGTGCGTGTTGCTATGGGCCAGTTGAGCGCTCTCGAGTGCGAGTTGCATCGAGACCTTGAGAAAATCGGATTTTTGCTTGATGGGAGCTTGGTTGGGGTTGTGGATCAAGAAGTACTCACAAGGCTGTGGATAAGGCATTTTGCTACACCAGGATTTCACATCGCTGGAGGAATAGGCAGAAATGGTTGGAGATAGTAATAGAGGCAAGAAGAGAAGGATCATGAACTTTTGTTGAAAACCCATATTGGTTTTGTGGTACTAATGGTATTGGAGACACAGAAGCAATGAGGGGTTTTGAGATTGTGATAAAGCTGTGAGTTTGGTGATTGAATGCCTTGAATCCTTCCCCTTTATATAGAACTGGAATGGAAGAGACACTGTGTTAACACCTAAATTTTGACTATTTCACTTATTCATCACATATATATATATTAAGCATTTCATAACATTGCATTTAGATTATTTTTTTTTTAAAACCAGAAAAAAATAATAAATAATAAAAATATCAGAATCAGAGAATAATCCGATTGTGGAATCATAATTAGAGAATAATCCGATTATGGGAAGAAAATCAAAGAATTTGTGGAAGGTGTGGGCTTCTAGAATTTACGAAAAGAAACCAATGAGCCTGCCACAGAATTATGATAGGAAATTAAGGGAAAGAATCAAGCTGGTCATGGAATCATGAATGGAGATGAGTGAATCTGGACGCGTTCGCGGGAATGTGAATAAGAGCTAAAAGGGAAATCAAAAGATTTGAAGCGCTAATTTGGAAGTGAATCAGAGTGATTCGCATTGTTGCAGAAAGGGCGAGCGATCGAACAAAAATAGACAGAATAAAGAAAATAAATCGGACACCGATTTACGTGGTTCGGTCGTAGAGACCTACGTCCACGGGAGAGCAGCGACGAATTCCACTATAGAACAAGCGATACAACGGAGATTACACACTCGAGTCACTCAAACACTCTCAGTGTTTCCCAAGCCCCAATTACACCCAATAACTCACGCAGTGTTTAACCCCACAATTCCCAGTGAAATAATCTCTCAATCTCACAAAGGAATTATACACGAATTCTTACCACAAGAATTTAATCGGCTACAAACACTTGACTCTTCTTGGCGTAATTGCTCGAACGAGATCAACGGAGAAATCTTCTCCCGAGCACTCGATGACAAATCGGCGCTTCAAGACCTCTTGCATCAACAACGGCTTAATTCTTCTCCACACATGACCGTATATATATAGTGAACTTGAGAACTCTCCAATTCTTGAAAGCCACTCCTACTTGGAGTAGGAATAAATTAAGAAACCCACACCTACTAGGATTAAGAAACCCACACCTACTAGGATTAGGAAACAAATCAAACTTTTGTTTTGGGCTCAAACTCGAGACATATTTTCAACAATCTCCACCTTGGCTCGACGTTTGAGCCAAGTGACAATCGCTTCGAAATTCGAATTCTGACACTTCTCTCCCATAGCCTCGATGGGCTCAATCGCCACAGATATCTTTCAAGCCCAAATCCCGCTTTAACTTCGCCATAATCGAGGATCTCATAAGAACTCCAACTCCACATGCACCTTTAACTGCTACGCAAGGATTTCTCGACACAATCTCCTTAACCACAGATAAAGCAAAACCATTGTTGCATCCATATCTGTCAGGAGATCGAATACGTACCTTGTCAATATCAGCAGTTACAGCAACTGTTGGCTTTACAAACTCCACCTCGTTACAAGCACCATCTGTGTTGATTTCCATATTAGTACCCGCTACCTCAAGAGTTTCTGGTCGCAACTCCACCTCAAGTTGAACACCGTTCAAATCCGTATAAGCACTGCTATTATCACTCCTAACCAGAAGTACTGGAGACTCGTCAAACGTAACTTCTCTGCTAATAACAGGTGAATTTAACTCTGGGCACCACAACCGATAACCCCGCTCACCTTGTGCATAGCCTAGGAATATGCACTTTCTTGCCCTTCCATCGAGCTTACCATCACTCGCTCGAACATAACACGGGCAACCAAATATTCTAAGAATAGAATAATCAGCAACGTTACCTAACCACACTTCTTCGGGAGTCCGATGTTTAATTGCAGTCGATGGGGATCTATTCATCATGTAGCAAGCCGTACTAAGCGCATCCGCTAGGAATCTCCTAGCCATACCAGCACTAGAGATCATTTTGTGGGCCATCTCTAGTAATGTTCTGCTCAACAATTCCGCAACATGTTGTGGTTCGTTGGCAATAGTGCGGTGTTTCACTATGCCTTCCTTCATGCAGAATTTGTTTAACAGCTTCGAGCAGAACTCCATACTATTGTCGATGCCCGCACCGCTTGATCGTCTTACCTAGTCTCCTTTTCGATCAAAGCTCTCAACCGCATGATCCTGACAATAGCATCAAATTTGTACCTAAGTACAAACACCCACGTCTTCATCGAGTAGTCATCAACAACTGTTAACATATATCTGGCACTCTTCCTAGAAGGAAACCGCGACAACCTGCGAACATTCAAGTGAAGTAACTCTGCAATTTCCATGGTTTCTTTGACTATCGTACTGAACTGCACTTTCCGCCGTTGATCTAAATCACAGCACCTGCATACATTCAGTTTGTTAGCAACATAACCACATAGCAGATTTCTTTCACTTAAAACCTTCAAGCTTCTCTTGTCAATGTACCCCAAACGCATATGCCACAATTCGGACTCTCGAACTGATGCTTCTGACGTCTCCGCAGCAAAATCTGTCATCGTCTCACCTTGAAGCTCATACAGGCCATTGTGCTTGATTCCTTTCATTATCACTAAAGCACCTCGAACAACTTTCAGAACTCCACATTCTGAAAAATACCGACACCCAGCTGAATCCAAGGCACTCAAGGAAATTAAGTTTTTCTTCAACTCTGGAACGTGCCTCACTCCAGTCAATGTCCTCACAATACCATCATGCATTCTGATTTTAATATCGCCAACACCCACAACATCGCATTCAGCGTTGTTCCCCAACTGCACTTTACTACTATTCGTGCACTGATAAGTAGTAAACCAGTTTCTATTTGGTGTAGCATGAAAAGAACAACCAGAATCCATAATCCATCCATCAAACGATGAATAATCAGTGATAGACAAGACATAATCGGCACTATCCGAATTACCAACAGCTATACCTGCAACATCATCTGCAGTATCAACTAAGATTTCCTTACCTTTTTTATTCTTTAGCTTAAGGCAATTTCTTCGAAGATGCCCCCTCTTGCCACAGTTCCAACAGACAGCACCACCAGTCCTTGACTGGCTATGTCTGTTCATGTTCATACTACCACGTGTACTAGTTCTTCTTCTGTTTTCACCTACTAAAGCAGTAGATACGGGTTCACCATATTCTCTTCTACGAATATCCTCACTTAGAATTAAATCTCGAACCCCATCAAACGTTAAACTTGTTAACTCAGAGGAATTACTAACAGTAGTAACAGTAGTATTCTAACTATCAGGCAATGAGGATAACAGAATCAAAGCACATACCTCATCTTCAAAGTCAATATCAACTGAACTCAATTGACTAACGATCACATTGAATTCATTGATATGATCTGCAACTGACGCACCTTCGCTCATCTTCAAGTTAAACAAACGTCGCATCAAATAGACCTTATTGATTGCAGAGGGCTTCTCGTACATATCCGATAGGGCTTTCATCAAACCCGCAGTGGTAGTCTCCTTCACGATGTTAAACGCGACGTTACGAGCCAACGTCAGCCGAATAACACCCATAGCTCGTCTATCCAGCAAATCCCAATCAGCTTTCTTCATCGTCTCTGGTTTCTCGCCTGATAAGGGCACGTGCAGTTTCATCTGATAAAGATAATCTTCAATCTGCATCTTCCAGAAACCGAAATCCTTCCCATCAAATCTGTCGATTCTCACTTTTAATTTTTCTGTCGCCATCGATTCGCTTCACCTCAGCCAAGCCTGGCTCTGATACCAATTGTTGCAGAAAGGGCGAGCGATCGAACAAAAATAGACAGAATAAAGAAAATAAATCGGACACCAGATTTACGTGGTTCGGTCGTAGAGACCTACGTCCACGGGGAGAGCATCGACGAATTCCACTATAGAACAAGCGATACAACGGAGATTACACACTCGAGTCACTCAAACACTCTTAGTATTTCCCAAGCCCCAATTACACCCAATAACTCACGCAGTGTTTAGCCCCACAATTCCTAGTGAAATAATCTCTCAATCTCACAAAGGAATTATACACGAATTCTTACCACAAGAATTTAATTGGCTACAAACACTTGACTCTTCTTGGCGTAATTGCTCGAACGAGATCAACGGAGAAATCTTCTCCCAAGCACTCGATGACGAATCGGCGCTTCAAGACCTCTTGCATCAACAACGGCTTAATTCTTCTCCACACATGACCGTATATATATATATATAGTGAACTTGAGAACTCTCCAATTCTTGAAAGCCACTCCTACTTGGAGTAGGAATAAATTAAGAAACCCACACCTACTAGGATTAGGAAACAAATCAAACTTTTGTTTTGGGCTCAAACTCGAGACATATTTTCAATAATTCACAATCAATTCTCAGCAACAAATCAAAGCCAAAATTGAGCAGTTTTCCAAGAATCATCAATTGGCTCCACGGATCCTAACTTTCCAACAATACATGGGAGAATTTTTGCTATAAAAGGAGGTTGAAAGAATCGTAAATGGGGGTCGAAAAAGAAAAGGAAAGGGAATGCTGAAAAAAAGAGTGGGGGAAACATCGAGAGAAAAGTGAGAGTGGGGATCTTGGTGCTCAGCAAATATCTTGCATATTTGTTTTCTTGCACACGGGATCCAACGAAGTCAACAGAATTCTTGGATCCAATCTGAGTTATTTGCAGGTTTCTTCGATCTTGCTAAGAATCACCATAATTCTTCACGCCTGAGTCCATCGTCGGTGAACATCCATCATCATCATTCATCGCAAGCCACCGCCGTCGTGAAAGTAATGACTTGAATTAGACGAATTCTCATGCTATTTGGGAACTCATCATTGGCACCTTGGCATCGTTCCTTGTTAGTCGCATTCTCCAGGATAATTCTCTTCTGAATCAGGTAGTTTCCTTTAATCAAAATTAATCTGGTCATTTTCTTATTTATTTTTACAATTATTTGGTTCTTATTGCGATTGGTGATTTGTTAGGTATATTTTCGTGTCGAGGGTTATAATAATAAAAAATACTAAGCCGAGAGACATCGGATTAGATTTTTGATTATCGTAACCTTCCATCTTTGGTCGTGATGAGTTATATGTTTATATAGTTGTGTTCGTTGTTTGTGTTGGTTTTATATTAGTAAATTTTCTCATTAATAAAAAAATACAAAAAAATTTCACATTGCATCGCATGGTAGTTTGATTGCATGATAGTGTGTTAGCTAGGTTGCATCTTAGATTTATATAATATTTTTTTTTAGATGAAATTTTCTAATAAGACTTAGTTTAGTTTCGCAATTTTGATTTTAATAAAATAAAAAATGAAAAATGAAAAAAGGAAGAAGAAGAAGAAAGATCATGCATATGCACATAGCATTATTACATCATTCATCTTACATCACATAGCACATGCATATTTAGGGTCATGATTACATATATGTTACAATAGTTTTCTATTAACACATGCCATTAGAGTTAGGTCATTTGAATTGCATGTTATATGTCGTTAGAGTAAAAAAATCATGCATGTTAAATCTAGATTATGGTCATACATAATTAATTTTATAAAAAAAATAAAAAAAAATTAGATGACATCCCATTTAGAAATTATGTTTAGAGCATGCATTTTTAGCTATAGCTTATTTTGCTTTAAGGTTGATCATGATCTTACGTTTATTCTTCTAGACTTGTTGAATGTTATTGATTGTGATTTGCATGACCACTCATTTCCATGTTAGTGGCTTAGGTTAAAATCAACCAAGATTGCTTGCAAAAAACAATATTTTTGAAACTTAAAGAGAACGGGTACCGAAAGGGCACTAGTTTAATTTAGCATAATCATGTCTCCGAACCTATTGAATCTCTGGTTCACAGAAGTAAAGTATTCTCCCATACTTTATTTAGATTTCTAATCAACCCTAATTGATTAGTGGCGGCTCCTAATTGAATAAAGTTACATGTTTGAATAGGACAAATTTTGAGTACCAAGTTGCGGTTGGTAGGGCTTGGGAGAGTTCGCATTAAGTCTTCGGGCTTAGTAATCTATTAGTCTTCCTTTGGTGATTCACCTTCAGGAAGGTCGCGACAACTTAGTGACTCCACTAGGGACATGAGTTAAAAACTCATAGTGGACATAGGCCTGTTTTTTTCTCTTTTCAAAAATACTTTTTTCATTTGGCAGCATGGAGACCAAGTACACCCCTAACAGAAAGGAGTTATAAGGGGTGTAGTGTTTGCTGACTTTTTATTTTGTAGGAAGGTGTTGAGGTTGAATGTTTTTTTTGCTCATATTGAAGTAGTGTTTGTATTATTAATTGCTGTGCATGATTTTTAAATGGTTTTAGCACTACACTTTGCACACACTACCTACCATCGGTCCTGGACCGCAATTAAGGATACTAGGATGGTGTTGAGAAATGATCCAACCTTGAACACGAGACTGCGATGTAGAGGTTGCTTTTCTCAACTTCGAAATTTTTTTCTTCTCGGTGTCAAAATGTTTATCCTTGTCTGTGAAATCGCATGACTATAGGATTTTCTTTGACCAAGCCGGAGCTAAGAGGACCCGACCTTTGTACGCGAGACTGCGACTAGTCGGATCATTCTTCTTAGCTCTAATTTGCTAAGCCCTATAGTTTAGGTGTCAAACCTCATGTCTCATGTGTATGTCTATGTGATTGCCATTTTTCCTTCATGAAGTAAGTATTCTTACCTTACACTATGTAATTTATTTTTTTCGAGTCCATGACAACAGGTCGATTGTAGATAGAGAAGAGTCATTAGATTGTTTTTATTTTCATGTCTAGAAGTTCAATTCCAACTTTAGAGTGTTATTTCAATTCCTCAAATTGATGTTTTAGGAATTTAATTCCCTAGGGAGTCATTTTCGTTTCTTAGATTAATGTCTTTGGAATTCAATATCACTTAATAAAATGCGCGATTGATCGTTGTCATGGACCAATATCATTTGTCATGATGCTTATTGTGTTTTTTTTTACACCAAGTAACATTGATACAACACGGCTCGCCCGAGATCACCTATTCGTACTCGTTCTAGAGCAGCAATGGCCGATAGCATTGAACAAGCTCGTGTCGCTGCCCTTGAAACGGAAATGAAGCAAGTTCTGAATGTCCTTGAGTAGTTGTCTAAACAAATCGATTCCCTCAAATCAAACATTGTCCCACTAGCTTCGCAAGTTGAAGTGGTGTTACCTCAACACCCTCCTATTGGTGATTCGAGAGATAAGGGCAAGAATACGATTGCAATTGGCATGTCAAACTCTGGTGATGCTCTTACAATCAAAATCACTGATATGCCTCAAATTGTTGCTGATGATGAGGTGCAAGTGATGCACCCAGTCGTACCAAAAACCTAGCAAGAAAAACGCTTGGCGAAAATTGAGGAAAAGCTTAAGCAACTATAGAGTTCAGAATGCCAAAGCCCGACAGACTTGTCTCTTTAAGCAAAAGTCAAAGTGCTAAAGAAGTTTAAAATGCCTGACTTTGAAAAGTATGATGGCACCTCTTGCCCAAAGATCCATCTTCAGACTTATTTGGTCAGGATGACCCAATATGTTGACAATGTGCCCCTGATGATTCAGTCGTTCCAAGCGAGTTTGGCAGGGCTAGCAATGCAATGGTACATCATGAAGAGAATTAATCTCTTAGAGACTTGGGAGGATTTGACTGATGCTTTCTTCAAGCAATATAAGTATAATATCGATGTTACTTCATCCTAGGAGGATTTGATTCGTACAGAAAAGAAGAAGTCGGAATCTTTCAAGGCATATGTCACGAGATGGCGAGCCGTGGCTTCTCAAATTAGTCCCGAACCGATGGAGAAAGAGTTGATGGATTTGTTTATCAATACACTCCCGCTTGAATATCAAAGCCGGATGCTCGGTTCGACTGCTGAGTCATTCAATCAGCTAATCTCTATTGGTGAACGAATTGAAATGGCCTTGCGTGATGGATGGGCGTCCGATCAGACCAACTCGCACAAGAGATTCTCAATCAAGAAAGATAAGGAACCTGTAGTAGAGGTTAATGCAGCTTTTGTCCAACCACCTCGCTACACCTAGAACACCCAGCAAGGAGGAGCATGACCGTTTTATGGCCAACAGAAGAACTCTTCTAGGCGTCAGTTCACACCGCTTCCTAAACCTTTGTCCGAGATTTTGCCAATCCTCCAAAAGAAAGGGTTACTGGCCAAAGAGCCTAAGCGGACCAATCCTGAGCGTTTCCCCAACTATGACTCATCCAAGACATGTGATTATCACATGGGGGAAATAGGGCATCCTGTTGATGATTGCTATACGCTGAGACACAAAATCCAAAATCTTTTGGATGCTAAGGTGGTCTCTTTCCGCGATGTACAACCGAATGTCCAGAATAACCCACTCCCTGATCATGTGGAAGGTATAAATGCCATCTTCAGTTTTGATGCTGGTGGGAAAAAGGACTTGAAAGTACATGTGGATGACGTTTATAATAGTTTAGTTCGCGCCAGATATTATTTAGAGACAGAAAGACCTACCATGTCTCAGAAGAAAGAAAGAGTTAAGGTAATGTCCAACCAAGGCTTGATTGCAAATGCGGACCAAA
Source organism: Corymbia calophylla (assembly GCA_014182845.1). NCBI lineage: Eukaryota > Viridiplantae > Streptophyta > Magnoliopsida > Myrtales > Myrtaceae > Corymbia > Corymbia calophylla. The sequence continues at coordinate 28,124,630 of CM024695.1, forward strand.
CTGGCATATTTTCAACCATCACTCCAATTGTTATTGATCTGGAAGAGGAGTTCCCAAGTGAAGAAAGAGGACATAACAAGGCCCTTTATATCTCAGTCAGGTGTCGGAATACTCTAGTGGCCCGCGTACTCATTGATAATGGATTAGCTTTGAACATATGCCCTCTAGCAACTCTGAAACGCCTTGGGTATGATTTGGTGAAAATTCGTGCAATTAGGACCTCTGTTCGAGCATTCAATGGGATTAAGAAAGAAGCAATTGGGGAAGTTGATTTAGACGTGCAAATAGGGCCAGTGCTATTCAATGTGGTTTTTCAAGTTTTGGATATACCCACTGCGTTCAACTTCTTGTTAAGTCATCCATGGATACATGCAGCAGGTGCAGTTCCTTCAAGCCTTCACCAGAAAGTGAAGTTTGTGGCACAAGGGAAGATTATTTCGATCCAGTGCAGAAGATGACGAGGTCGAGGGAATGATTGAACTGTTCGAGGAGAATTTAGTGTTTGCCATTGATGAAGCTCGAGAGTAGGAGAATTTTAATTGTTTGCATACTCCTCTGCGCAGGAGTCTTTATTGCTTTCTTAGTTTTCATATTAGGATTTCCCTCATTCCAGTAATGTAATTTGCTTTTCATCCAATAAAATACATGAAAATTTTCATATTTTGAGGGCATGTTGAAGTACACCAAACTAGCCCTGTGATGAAATCCTACCAAAAAGAAAACGATGTGGGGTTAATTCTGAAGGCTAGGTTTCTTCATGTTCTCTCAAAAATTTCCAAAGTAAATATTTTTCAGCATGCATCTTGTTCACCCTGCACCCATCTCCTTTAATGAAGACGAAACATCGAGTGTATAATCATACATGTTTTACTTTTGCAAGGGCAAAAGATGGATGGTGTCATTTATCTTCAAGCTCCCTTACAAAGAGGGGCAAGACACAGACACCTTTTAGCTCTGACTTTGGAGTTCGATGTTTGTTGCTTGCAGAAATAGAGCCTAGTTGCTTTATCATCGTGAAGCATTTTCACATGATAGTTTGCTTGTTTAATTCGCCAATTTCACTCGAGATTTGTCAAAATAGACAATTCAATGAATGGTGTGGAAATGTTTGAATTTGCTAGAATGGTGAAAGGCAAGCCTTATCCTATACACAATCCCTTGTATATACATTGTGAGATGAGTGTGAAAAAATCCATGCAAGGTGAAGGGTTTTCTCGCGAAAGGGACGGCAACTAAAATGATGAGAGGCAGTTTATTTCTCTATCCTAAACACTGCAAGTAAACCTTTGTTTAACCCTTTTGAGCCTAAACACTCGGAGAATTTCTTTCATGTTACCCCTGTCAAGAACTGCCCCATATTGGAGCAAATGGAGGTGAGTTGAGGTTAAAGGTGAGAAAAACGGATAGAAATATTCTTGCTCTCATTCGCATCAAACTTCGGGTGTTCTTATTTCAGATGAACTCATGGGAAATTTAAGTGCCTTAGAATGATGAAGACCGTTCACTTCTCTATCTCATACACTTATGTCCATTGCATCACCCACTTGAGCCTGCAATCCCATTTTTCATATGAAACCAGTTGGTAATCACCCCTACACTGGGGCAAGGTGACCATTTGAGCAGTCGATCTAGAGTGCCAATTGAGAATGAAGACCTCCTAATATAGACTGCCCATGAAAGTCTGTAAAAGAAAAAAAGATGACTCATGAACTGGGGGGCATTAAAAAAGCAGGGTGCCCGGTAAAAGCAAGGCCGATGCCCATCAAGAAATAAACCAATCAAAAAAAGAACAAAGAAAAGAAAAAAGAGGAGTCAAGTGGCAAACTCTTGAGGCCAATGGGGGCATTTGCCAAGAAGACAATCCAGGGCTAAGAAGAAAGCCAGTGATAATGTCTGAATGATCACCAACTCTCATCCCATCTTTGAGCCTGACATATCCTTTCTTTTCTCAATCCATGAACCCAATCTATGTTATGTCCCTCATAAAGTCTGTTCAGATTAGGGCACTTGAATTAACGTAGGGATTCATATGTTTATAAGCTTCGCTTAAAGAAGTCTGAGCAAGGTTGTTTCTATCTGGTTTCACAGGATTCTTGACTTGTAGACCCGGAGATGATAATTGAAAAATATCTCTTCAATAGCCATCAAATTTTCCTTTGCTAAGCCATTGACCAATATCACATTACAATCCTGGTAAAGACCTCTCAAATTGGTAAAATCGTACCGCTTGCGAGAAAGCTCAAATCCTTGTTGACTTGATGGTAAGATCGAGTGATTCAGATATTCCCGCATTAATCGGAACAAATAGCCTTCTTAAATGAGAGTGAGTGAAAAGCCCTTTCAGACTAAAAGTCTCTCATCTGGCATTTTCAAGAAGTCCACACTATGAGTGGAAATTGTCTTGATGATGATTCTAACTAGTGGAATGTGGGGATGAAAACATGAAAAAATATGCATGGGTCTCCTTGAGTTTTAATGTCCAAGAATGGCTTTAATTCTTCACTTTTCTGTTGAATGCACATTTGCTCTAATCATGTTTGATAGGTGGGTTTCTTTGGAGACCAAAGAGCTCATCTTTGAAGCCATGAGTTTGTCCAAATACTATTGAATCTTCAAAATACTTGATGAGAATTCCAGGTATCTGTTCTCAAAATAATTCAAAGTACCTGATGAGGACTCTAGGTATTAGTTCTCAAGTCAATCCAAATTCCTATTGAGAACCAGGCGAAAATTCCAGTGTCCTAAAACTTTTTCAGTATTCGATGAGAATTCCTTGTACTTGAACTTTTAAATACCTGATGTGATTTCCAGGTGTTTAGTGAATTTTTTGAAATGTCTAATGTGAATTCCAGATGTTCGAACCTTTAAATACCTGATGTGATTTCCAGGTGTTTAGTGAATTTTTTCAAATGCCTGATGTAAATTCCAAATGTTTGAACCTTTAAATACTTGATGTGATTTCCAGGTATTCAGTAAATATTCTCAAATGTCTTATGTGAATTCCAGATATTTGAATTCATAAATACCGGACGTGATTTCCATGTGCTTAATCTCTTTTGAAATCTGATGAGAATTCCAAATCTTCAGATGTTTTGCAAGTCTCATGGAAATCATTTTGTATCCAAGTATGCTTTTCCAAATCTCAAGGTAACGGACGACAGGTATGTATTTTTTTTTTTTAGCGCAAATGCATTGTGACCATCATTCTTATTAAGATCATTACACCTGCATTGCATTTCTTTATTGCATGACCCTACATTTCAAAAATGAGAATCCATTCCTGATGAAGGTTACCATGTGAGCATTTGCATACTCATTCTACATTCATCGCATGGTCTAAATTTAGGTGTTATTTATCTTTGAAGGAAACCTCTACGAGCTCATCTTCAAAAAGGGGTAGATGTTAACATCTAAATTTTGACTATTTCACTTGTTCATCACACACACACACACACACACATATTAAGCATTATTATTATTTTTTTAAAACCAGAAAAAATAAAATAATAAATAATAAATAAAAAAAATATCAGAATCAGAGAATAATCCGATTGTGGAATCATAATTAGAGAATAATCCAATTATGGAGGGAAGAAAATCAAAGCATTTGTGGAAGGTGTGGGCTGCTAGAATTTACGAAAAGAAACTAATGAGTCTGCCATAGAATTGTGATAGGAAATTAAAGGAAAGAATCAAGCTGGTCATGAAATCGTGAATGGAGATGAGTGAATCTGGACATGTTCGCGGGAATGTGAATAGGTGCTAAAAGGGAAATCAAAATATTTGAAGCGCTAATTTGGAAGTGAATCAGAGTGATTCACAATCAATTCTCGGCAACAAATCAAAGCCAAAATTTAGCAGTTTTCCGAGAATCATCAATTGGCTCCACGGATCCTAACTTTCCAAAAATACATGGGAGAATTTTTGCTATAAAAGGAGGTTGAAAGAATCGAAAAGGGGGTCGAAAAAGAAAAGGAAAGGGAATGCTGAAAAAAGAGTGGGAGAAACATCGAGAGAAAAGTGAGAGTGGGGATCTTGGTGCTCAGCAAATATCTTGCATATTTGTTTTCTTGCACACGGGATCCAACGAAGTCAACAGAATTCTTGGATCCAATCTGAGTTATTTGCAGGTTTCTTCAATCTTGCTAAGAATCACCATAATTCTTCACGCCTAAGTCCATTGTCGGTGAACATCCATCATCATCGCTCATCACAAGCCACTGCCGTCGTGAAAGTAATGACTTGAATTAGACGAATTCTCATGCTATTTAGGAACTCATCATTGGCACCTTGGCATCGTTCCTTGTTAGTCGTATTCTCCAGGATAATTCTCTTATGAATCAAGTAGTTTTCTTTAATCAAAATTAATTTGGTCGTTTTCTTATTTATTTTTACAATTATTTGGTTCTTATTGTGATTGGTGATTCGTTAGGTATATTTTCGTGTCGAGGGTTATAATAATAAAAAATACTAAGCCGAGAGACATTGGATTAGATTTTTGATTACCGTAACCTTCTATATTTGGTCGTGATGAGTTATATGTTTATATAGTTGTGTTCGTTGTTTGTGTTGGTTTTATATTAGTAAATTTTCTCATTAATAAAAAAATACAAAAAAATTTCACATTGCATCGCATGGTAGTTTGATTGCATGATAGTGTGTTAGCTAGGTTGCATCTTAGATTTATATAATATTTTTTTTAGATGAAATTTTCTAATAAGACTTAGTTTAGTTTCGCAATTTTGATTTTAATAAAATAAAAAATGAAAAAAGGAAGAAGAAGAAAGATCATGCATATGCATATAACACTATTACATCATTCATCTTACATCACGTAGCACATGCATATTTAGGGTCATGATTACATATATGTTACAATAGTTTTCTATTAACACATGCCGTTAGAGTTAGGTCATTTGAATTGCATGTCATATGTCGTTAGAGTAAAAAAAATCATGCATGTTAAATCTAGATTATGGTCATACATAATTAATTTTATAAAAAAATCAAAAAAAAAATAGATGACATCCCATTTAGAAATTATGTTTAGAGCATGCATTTTTAGCTATAACTTATTTTGCTTTAAGGTTGATCATGATTCTTACGTTTATTCTTTTGGACTTGTTGAATGTTATTGACCACTCATTTCCATGTTAGTAGCTTAAGTTAAAATCAACTAAGATTGCTTGCAAAAAAAAAAATATTTTTGAAACTTAAAGAGAACGGGTACCGAAAGGGTGCTAGTTTAACTTAGCGTAATCATGTCCCCGAACCTATTGAATCTTTGGTTTGCAAAAGTAAAGTATTCTCCCATACTTTACTTGGGTTTCTAATCAACCCTAATTGATTAGTGGTGGCTCCTAATTGAATAAAGTTACATGTTTGAATAGGACAAATTTTGAATACCAAGCTGCGGTTGGTAGGGCTAGGGAGAGTCCGCATTAAGTCTTCAAACTTAATAATCCATCAGTCTTCCCTTGGTGATTCACCTTCGAGAAGGTCGCGACACGCTGCAGCCATATGGGGCATGCATGCATGCACGCACACCATGCAACTTCGCTTTTTGCCACGCGATTTTCTCGGTCTGGGGTTTTCCGTTAGCTTATACCAAAGAAGAATCAAAATATGACAAATTGGTCAATTTTGAACGAGAACGACAAGAAAGAAAAAGCTCCACTTGTCAACCAGCGAATCTCTCGGCTACCCTTCTTTGGGTTAGGGTTTGAAAGAATGTGGTGTTTTGACTTTTCTTGTGGGGTCGATGCTTGCGCTGCGCTGTACAAATCAAAAGGAGAAAAACAAACACACGTGTGAGAAAACTGTTCGTAACCCAAGAGCTTGTCTTAGCCGTTTTATGGGACCCGTGACCAATCGGAATTGGAACGATTCAGCTCGACGGCTGGTGCCTTTCGAGCCTCTTAAATTTCAACGAGTCTTTAAAAGACCGCCCTCCATCTGAGTTCTTGCTATTTCTAGAATTTTCGTTTTTACCTTTTCCTCCAAGTGGACTAAAAAGCTAATTTTATATTCAAAACGAGCCCTACCACATATAAGCACAAGATCATGGGAATTACATATTTGCATTGTTGTTATAGTATCTTTACATTTGCATAATTCATCTACAATTGGCACATTTTTTTTGCATTTTTTACAATTAATAAATGTAATGATGTTACAGCCAAAACACCAGCAAGTAATATAGTGTGTATATGCATATTCTATATCCATTTACTCGAAAAGTGCAAATATTTCAATGTGTAACTATCCATAATATAAATCTCCGAAGAGTACGAAAACCAAAGGTATAATAATATGAAAATTTGACTCACATTTTATCTAATTCATAGTTGACTTATCTAAATTGGACTTTCTTGCCATCCAAATAACATAAAATAATTAAAATATGTAGACTATGTTATTCTCCATTCTTCAGTAATTTTAGGTATGTCCATACCATTCATATGGTATCACTCAATTATTCGAAATTCTAAAAAAAATTTGGGCAAAGCCGGAGCCAACTCAAACCGAATCAGTTTTTGGCCCAAAAAGACATCGCTAGAAAACTTTGGAGTGGGACCTATATTGAGTTATTAGACATTATATATGTCTCTCATCTCACATCGTTCATGTCTAAGCTGTTGCACTTTTAGATAAGTCTCATGATCTCATATTAGCATCATGAGTAGTAAAGCCATTCGACTGTGCGATGAAAGTTATCATGGGCCAAGCAACGTATTGAAGTCCACCCAAGACTAGTCAATCCTCATTATTTAGAAGCCCGAACAAACAAGTCTTGGCGAGTCATTCTCCTCTTAAGCCCGTCTTGCGGAGCTCGTCCAAGTCCAATAAATTTTATATTAAAAAATATTTAATGGGTTTGTCTACATTAATCGTACGCTTGACCAGTTTAATATGAACTTCAAAATTGATTGGCGTCGAAAAGCTTTGTGGCTGGCTTCCATGTGCCCTTGTCCTCTTGATTCAACGCTCCTATTTTCTTCCGAAGAATGAAGATTTCCTAAACAAATCATACGTATCCCACAGGCTGGAGAGAGAGATAAGAGCATTGACGTTTCTTGATTTAACACTCCTATTTTCGTGGATTATCTTGATCTGCAGACGACGTCGTAAGTGACAGGCACTTCCTTTCGGACACGTACGAGAAATCGTCGCCATTGCCTCTAGATGCTGGAGAAATTTAAAACCGGGAGGTCAAAGTCGCTTGGTGTTACTTAGGTTCGTGAGTAGTTTGGCCGAATAGGACATAGATTCGCATGCAAAGTGGCATGCATGGTCAGTGCAGGCAAACACGTGCCTGTAACGCAAACCCTTTCAAAGCTACTGTTGAACTATTTGTGGAATAAACTTGCCAGATAAATTGACCGAGGATTTTCAATCTTAGAACAACACTCATTAAGTGGTGCGAAAGAGATACTATATTCATTTCGCACTTGAGCAACATCATAAAGTTTAAACTTTTGGGATAAACTGTTTGTTTAATATGATATCGGTAAAATGTTACTCAATTATATCATGAATAAAAATGACGATAATTGTCACCCGATCAATTTGATAGCTATTTTATACCGTCTTCAAGCAAAGACACAATGCTCTTAGGTTGTTGGATGCAGATGTAGTCCCTTTTTGCGATTATACTCTAACTATGGGTGCAAAACGTACTAAAAGAAAATCTTGAGTCAACTGTATTTGTGAGTCCATGAGGTTCATGCCAAACCGACTTGTGAAGCTTACCTTACATCAATGTAGACACACGATGAACTCATCAGGAATGTAATTTTACAGATACGCTTCCATCAATTAGGATATTTATTGCAAAAAATAACTTTCCGCTAAATCAAAGACGGATAATTGAGAGCTTTCTCTATTGTGCTTTGTGCGTGTTCGCCCTGCGTGTGTTGAGAATTGCGACTCATGCTGGCAAATTTCAATTTGTGTTGTTCTCGTTTCCACCGCGTCACAAATTCTCATCATGTAACACCTAATCTATAAAACCAATATAATAGTTTTGGGCCAAGGAAGACAGTGGCTCGAAACCATCGAGTGGGTCCTATATTTGTGCTAGTGAACATTAGAAATTTCATCATGCCTGAGTTCTTGATACTTAAATTACTTAGTATGTCATTTAATTTGGGCTTACGCAATCATGTTACATTTCCTCGAAATGTCAAAGAACAAAGTTGCCTCTAAAGTTGATATGTAGAAAACTCTAGATAGCTACAAAGGCGTTCTCCTAATGGCAAAACTTGAAATTGTTGTACTCTTCACAAAGAAGGCTGCTACCAACGCAAGTATTCTACACCGCTGAGCATCAAGATTTTCAATCACTGTACGTTGCGTATATGCAACTCTTACATCTTTAAATGATTCCTCATTTTGACCAAAATTTTTTGTCCGTAAGCTTATAATGAAAGCCTTCTCTGTTTTTAAACGGTGTTATCACCATAATTAATTACTATTCGGTCTCTCAAAGTACAGGTCGACTACATTGTTCAATTTATTGACTTAGATGTGTTTAATTCGTTAAATATTTTCCTTCATGGTCGGATTGATCGATTTGCGGTGGTTTGACCAAAAATCTTTCAATCGGAGAATCTGATAATTATCAAAACTATTCTTGAAATTGAAAGTTGGTTCGTGATCAAGGGTAAACTGTTGTTTGCACAACTATATTGGATTTAAGCCAAGGAGAAGAAACCCCAATATGCCAAATAATAAAAGGAGATATATAGAGGCAGAAAGAATGTGTGAAAATACCATCAAAGTACAATCTCAAAAGAATAACAAATTAGAATCGTAAAAGAATGACTACTTGATCACTTTATTACACAAATTTCAACAACGAATGGAACTATATAAGAAATAATTGTTTGATAATTATCTATGTGCTACATACGATAGAAACACTTGTGTTCCTTGCGAGCCACCTTGTAATCGTGCAAGACTTGCATTCCACCTCTAACTTGCCATCTTTAAAGTGCTTAAAGGCCAGATGTGTATGGCACGCCAGTAGCAGGCAACCACGAGCCCCCCGCAATGAAGCTCCCAACGGTGAACTTAGAAGCCTCGGTTGCGCTTGTGATGACATGATAACCCGCCCATGTGACCCTACCTGCAGTAGATGACCCCGGGCCGGTGTTCATATACTCTCCATAGTATAGAGTGTCGAGGGCAAAGTTGCCATCCCACTCCATCCAGCCGGCCAAGTTAATCAAGCTATCAAGATAAGTCTTCATGAAAACAGTCCTAGAATATTCTTGCCATGGCCTACCAAGGTACGTCTTCACGGAGCTTTGAACTGATTTTAGGTCAGAAGCTGCAGTGACCTTACAATTATGGATAGAGATACCAGTGTTCTGGTTTGGGTCGGTTCGACCTTGTGCAGTCACAGTATTGACTTTGTTAGGAGGGTTTCTAGCATAGATGTTGCAGTTTTGGAACACGACAGCCGCATTCCCGAAGATGAAGTCGACCGTACCATAGATATCACACTCTCTATAGAATTGCCGTTCTGAATGAACATAGAGAGTGTCTTGATAACCCTCAAAGCTACATCTATAAAACACCGAAAGATCAGAGCCAGAGCGCAAAGCAACGGCTTGATGATTTGCTGCACCAGCGGTGTTTCGAAAAGTGATATCTTGTGCAATGAATCCATCGCCAACGACAGCTGAAATTCAAGACCAGAAAGATTATTAGAAATCCAATCTATATAGACCGGCCACCAGCCGATTAGAATTTGTGGATGGAGTGTGGTCTCTCATACTACAGATATGATAGAAAGTCCTGGATTTTGCCTATTTCTTGAAGACATGCGAAACTACGTACATCTCCTTCATGTTCGTAGTCAATGCTCGACTTGATTAGAGTCGGAAACTACGAATGAATTATAGGCTTAGTTTTCCACACCAGTCGAAAACTTTGTTAGGCTATACAGGGTTTTTCTTTTTCTTTTATCAAAACAGTGCACAGAAAAATACTATAAAAAGCTTCAGTTCATCGGATATACTACCTACTAAGTTGAATATATACAGAACCCCTTTTTCTTATTTTCAGGATTTATTGACAATAAAATAAAGAGGATCAAATGAAGCTTAGATGATATGAACTTACCAACAGTCGCTGAATTGAAGGTGGTAGAGCCTCCCCCGACGCTTTTGCTTCCAGTGATTATGGTCTTCCCGATACCATCACCGACGAACATAATGTTCTCCAATTTCGACCCAACTTCAACATTTTCACTATAAGTACCAGCCTTGATATAGATGATATACCTAGCGGTGCCTGATCTCTTTGATGCTGCGGTTATGGCTTCACTAATCGTCTTGTAGTTCCCCGAACCATCTTGGGCCACAACGATGTTGGCCTTAGACACAGCGGATGAAGACTGCAAGAGCTTTCGGTCGCCAGGCCTCACCCAAGTGGGGAATTTCTTTGTGTAGTTAGGTGTAGTGTAGGGTGCATAGTTCAGGGCCAAAGCATTGCTAATCAACTTGGAGACATTATTTGATATCAAAGGCAGTACATTGTCGGACACCCCTAATTCGAGGAACCCAGCTCGACACGTCTCAAGATTGGTCAAGGCCGTGCTGAACCACGTTTGCGCCTCGTCCTGGGTGCAATCGTGAACAATAGTTCTGTTCAGACGAAGAACAGTGTGCTCATACAGCTCAAGGCAGTCGGCCCAAGCAGCCTTCTCGCGCTCGTTGCTGCACTTTGGCCCTAGCGAGTGCGTGTTGCTATGGGCCAGTTGAGCTCTCTCGAGTGCGAGTTGCATTGAGACTTTGAGGAAATCAGATTTTTCCTTGATGGGAGCTTGGTTGGGGTCGTGGGTCAAGAAGTATTCACAAGGCTGGGGATAAGGCATTTTGCTACACCAGGATTTCACCTCGCTAGAGGAATAGGCAGAAATGGTTGGAGCTAGGAATAGAGGCAAGAAGAGAAGGATCATGAACTTTTGTTGAAAACCCATTTTGGTTTTGCGGTTGCTAATGGTATTCAAGACACAGAAGAGATGAGGAGTTTTGAGATTGTGATAAGTCTCTGAGTTTGGTGATTGAATGCCTTGAATCGTTCCAATATATATAGAAGTGGATTGGAAGAGACGCTGCAGCCGTAACGCGCATGCATGCACCATGCAACTTCGCTTTTTGCCACGCGATTTTCTCGGTTTGGTGCCTTTCCGTTATCTTATACCAAAGAAGAATCAAAATATGACAAATTGGTCAACTTCGAACGAGAACGACAAGAAAGAAAAAGGTACACTTGTCAACCAGCTAATCTCTCGGCTACCCTTGTTTGGGATAGGGTTTGAAAAAATGTGGTGATTTGACCTTTCTTGTGGGGTCGATGCTGGCGCTGTACAAATCAAGAAGAGAAAAACTAACATGCGTGTGAGAAAATTGTTCGTAATCCATGCCTCTTAGTGGAACATTACAAGTTGACAACTACTTGATCTCAACGCTGAGGAACCCAAGAGCGTGTCTTAGCCGTTTTAGGTGACCCGTGACCGATCGGAATTGGAATTGATTTAGCTCGACGGCAGGTGCCCTTTGAGCCTCTTTAACTTTCAACAAGTCTTTAAAAGATTGCCTTTTCCTCCAAGTGGACCAAAAAGCTAATTTTATATTCAGAGCGAGCCCTACCACACATAAGTACAAGATCATGGGGGTTACGTAATTGCAAAATTGTTATAGCATCCTTCCATTTGCACAAAGCATCTACGACCGGCACATGTATTTTGTATTTTTCCTCAATTAATAAATGTAATGATGATACAGCCAAAATACCGGCAAATAATATAGTGTGTATATGCATATCCTATATGCATTTACTTGGAAAGTGAGAATATTATAGTGGGTAACTATTCATAATATAAATCTCCAAAGAGTACAAAACCAATGGTATATTGGTTATGAAAATTTTCCTCACATCTTACCTAATTTGCAGCTAAGTTACTTGAATTGGAATTTCTCACAGTTCAAACAACATAAAATAATTAAGATATATAGATTATATTATTCTCTGTTCTTGATTAATTTTAGGTGTGTCCACACCATTAATATGGCATCACCCGATTGTTCCAAAATTTTAAGAAATATTTGGGCAAAGCCGAAGCCAACTCAAATCAAACCGAATTAGTTTGTTGGCCAAAAAATACGTGGCTAGTAAACTGCGGGTGGGGCCTACATTGAGTTGTTAGGCATTATATATGTCTCTTATCTCACATTGTCCATGTCTAAGCCGTTGTGCTTTTAGATATGTCTCATGATCTCAAATTGACATCACAAGTAGTAAAGCCATTTGATTGTGGGGGGTAAAGGTGATCATGGCCCATTGGAACCCACCCAAAACTAATCAATCCTCGTTATTTAGAAGGCCAAATAAACAGGTTTGACGAGCAATTCTCCTCTGAATTCCGTCCTGGAAAGTTCGCCCAAGCCTAATCAATTTTACAAAAAGTAATTAATGGGTTTGTCTACATTAATCGTATGCTTGACCAGTTTATTATGAACTTCAAAATTGATAGGCGTCGAAAAGCTTTGTGGCTGGGTTCCGTGTGCCCTTGTCCTCTTGATTCAACGCTCCCATCTCCTTCCGAAGAATGAAGATTTTCTAAACAAATCATACAAATCCCACAGACTGGAAACAGAGATAAGAGCACTTACGTTTCTTGATTCGACACCCCTATTTTCATGGGTTATCTTGATTTGCAGACGACGTCGTAAACGACAGGAACTTCCTTGCGGACACGTGCGAGAAACTGTCGCCATCGCCTTTAGATGTAGGAGGAATTCAAAACGGGGAGGTCAAGGTCTCTTGCTGTTTCATTAGTTCATTGGTAGTTTGGTCGAAAGGACAGATATTCGTACGCTGCATGCGAACACGTGCCTGTTACGTGAACCCTTTCGAAGCCACTGTTGGACTATTCGTGGAATAAACTTATTGGATAAATTGACCGAGGATTTTCAATCTTAGAAGAACACTCATTACGTGGTGCGAATGAAATACTGTATTCATTTCCTGTTTGTGCAATACGATAAAGTTTAGGATTTTTGATAAATCGTTTGTTTAGCTTGATATCAGTAAAAGGTCTCTCAATTTATCATGAATAAAAATAATGACAATTGTCACCCAATCAATTTGATAGCTATAATATATCGAAAAATCCTCGGCAACCCAGAAATTATTAGTCATTGGATAAATGTGTTCGGTATCTGGGTTTTGGACTTGGGCGTCACATATTATTAGGAGTAAAAATTAAGTGATTGAACTGGAGGGAAATATAGAACTCCATCTCATATTCGTTTATCCCTCAACATCCTCAAAAACATAGGTATTGCTTACTATGTTGGTTATTGGGAATATATACTTGCATCGGAAATTTGTGCACAAGTAAGGGTGTGAGAGAAAAGCCATCCTAGAGAGTTGCTTATATCGTTTCTAAGCAAAGACACTATGCTCTTAGGTTGTCGGATACGATGTAGTCCTTTTTTTGTGTGATTATACTCTAACCGTGGGTACAAAACGTGCTAAATGAAAATTGAAATTGTCGCACTCTTCACAAAGAAGGCTGCCACCAAGGCAAGCATTCTACACTGCCGAGCATCAGGATTTTCAATCACTGCATGTTGCGTATATGCAATTCTCACATCTTTCAATTATTTCCTCATTTCGACCAAAAATTTTTGTCCGTAAGCACATTATGAAAGCCTTTTCTTCTTTTAAATGGTGTTATCACAATAATTAATCACTATTCGTTCTCTTAAAGCACAGGTCCACTAGATTGTTCAATTTAACGACTTAGATCCATTTAAATCGTCAAATATTTTCCTCCATGGTTAGAGTGATCGATTTGCAATAGTTTGACCAAAACTCTTTCAAAAGGAGCATCTAAGGATTATCAAAATTATTCTTGATATTTAATGTAGGTTCGTGATCATGGGTAAACTGTTGTTTGCGCAACAAAATTGGATTTAAGCCAAGGAGACGAAAACCCAATATACCAATACAGAAAATGGGATATGTAGAGGTAGAAAAAAGCGTGAAATCACCTCCAAAGTACAATCTCGAAAGAGTAACTGTTGTGTAGAAGAACACCCTAACTAAATGAGAAAGAAAACAAGAATAATCAAGAACACGGAGATTTACGTGGTTCGGCAAAAAATCCGCCTACGTCCACGGGAGAGAGAGACGATTTCTTATTTGAGCGTATCACCAAAGTACAAGGTACAATACTGAAATAAATAAATCTTCACATTCCCACTTTCCTAATCTTAGTAGGAAAGGAATTACACCATAAAGATATTATCAAATTTGAAACTAACTAATAAATCTTCAGTGATTATCCTCTATATATTAGAAATATCATGATATATCCCAGTTATATTGAATCAGGACTATTTCCCATGAAAATCTCTTATAAATAGGTTCAAATCTAGGAAATATATTTGGAAACAAATAGCCTGCAATCTTCAAGCCTTCCTAAATTTCCCGATCAACTTTTTAATTTCGAATTTCCAATTGATCGAAATTTTGTGAAATTCAAGACAACAACAGCAGTAACAACTAGAATCATAAAAGAATGACAACTTGATCACTTTATTACATAAATTTCTAAAATGAATGAAAACTGTATAAGAAAGAATTTTTCGCTAATTAGCATATTGCTCCATATGACAGAACACTAGTGTTCCTTGTGAGCCGCCTTGTTCTCCCGGAAGACTTGCATTCCACCTCTGATTTTCCATCTCTAAAGAGTTTAAAGGCCAGATGTGTATGGCACGGCAGTGGCCGGCAACCAAGAGCCGCCGGCAATGAAGCTCCCAACGGTGAATTTAGAAGCCTCGGTCACACTTGTGATGACATGATAACCTGCCCATGTGACCCTATTAGCAGTCGATGATCCGGGGCCTGTGTTCATATACTCTCCATAATATAGAGTGTCAAGGGCAAAGTTGCCATCCCACTCCATCCAACCAGCCGAGTTAATCAAGCTATCAAGATAAGTCTTCATGAAAATTGTCCTAGAGTATTGTTTCCACGGCCTACCGAGATACGTCTTCACGGAACTTTGAACCGATTTCAAGTCGGAAGCTGCAGTAACCTTGCAATTGTGGATAGAGATGCCAGTGTTCTGATTCGGGTCAGTTCGACCCTGTGCGGTCACTGTATTGACCTTGTTTGGAGGGTTTCTAGGATAGATGTTGCAGTTTTGGAAAACAACAGCTGCATTCCCAAAGATGAAGTCTACGGTGCCATAGATGTCACACTCTTTGTAGAATTGACGCTCTGAGTGAACATAGAGAGTGTCTTGGTAACCCTCAAAGCCACATCTATAAAACACCGAGAGATCAGAGCCAGATCGCAAAGCAACGGCTTGGTGATTTGCAGCACCTGCAGTGTTGCGGAAAGTGATATCTTGTGCAATGAATCCATCACCGACGACAGCTGAAATTCGAGATGAGAAAGGTTAGTAGATGTCCAATCTATATAGACCGGTCAACAGCCAATTAGAATTTTGGATGGAGCATGGTCTTGCATAATACAGACATGATAGAAGGTCGTCGATGTTGTCTATTTCTTGAAGACATGGGACACTATGTACGTCTTCTTCATATTCATAGTCAATGCTCGATCTAATTCATGTCAAAAACTATGATTGAATTATAGGCTTATTTTTCAACAGCTGTCAAAATCCTAATTTGTCCGCAATATGTATTTTATATGTAACCATACCGTCTTATTTTGTAATTTTCTATGAAGTGTTCGAACTATCATATTCTCATGAAAATTGGACACATGAAGGCTTAACTAACTCTTACATACTCCGATTTATTTCGAATTAAGAGGTCTTTAGTTTGTTAAATAAATCTTGTGCTTAGGTTATAGGCTATTCAAGAATTTTTTCCATATCAAATAGTGCGCAACAAAATACTTTAAAATGCTTAAGTTCATCGGGAATATTTCCTAATAAGTTGATATATATAGAACCCTTTCTTCAGAATTAAAAAAAAAAAAAAACCTTAGTAGCTTAGATGATATTAACATACCAACAGTTGCCGAATTGAAGGTGGTAGAACCTCCGGCTACGCTTTTGCTTCCAGTGATTATGGTCTTTCCGATGCCATCACCGACCAACATAATATTCTCCAATTTTGATCCAACTTCGATGTTCTCATTATAAGTACCGGCCTTGATATAGATGATGTATCTTGCAGTACCAGAACGCTTTGACGCCACGGTTATGGCTTCACCAATCGTCTTGTAGTTCCCTGAGCCGTCCCGAGCCACCACGATATTGGCCTTAGACACTGCAGACGAAGATTGCAAGAGCTTTCGGTCGCCGGGCCTTACCCAAGTGGGAAATTTCTTTGTGTAATTAGGCATGGTGTAGGGTGCATGGTTGAGGGCCAAAGTGTTGCTTATCAACTTGGAAACATTATTCGACATCAAAGGCAATACATTATCGGAGATGCCTAATTCAACAAACCCAGCTCGGCACGTCTCAAGATTCGTCAAGGCCGTGCTGAGCCACGTTTGCGCTTCATCCTGGGTGCACTCGTGGACGATGGTTCTGTTCAAACGGAGAACAGTGTGCTCATACAGCTGGAGGCAGTCGGCCCAAGCAGCCTTCTCGCGCTCGTTGCTGCACTTTGACCCCAACGAGTGCGTGTGGTTGTGGGCCAGTTGAGCTCTCTCGAGTGCGAGTTGCATCGAGACCTTGAGGAAATCGGATTTTTGCTTGATGGGAGCTTGCTTGGGGTTGTGGGTCAAGAAGTACTCACAGGGCTGTGGATAAGGCATTTTGCTGCACCAAGATTTCACCTCGCTAGAGGAATAGGCAGAAATGGTTTGAGATAGCAACAGAGGCAAGAAGAGAAGGATCATGAACTTTTGACGAAAACCCATTTTGGCTTTGCGGTGCTAATGGTATTCGAGACACAAAAGCAATAAGGGGTTTTGAGATTGTGATAGAACTCTTGAGTTTGGTGATTGAATGCCTTCCATCGTTCCCCTTTATATAGAAATCAGATGTGGCCACCGATGTGCATGCATGCACCATGCAACTTCGCTTTTGGCCGCGAGATTCTTCTCCTTTGGTCTCTCCCTTCTCTCGTATAATAGTCAACGTTCAAAACATGACAAATTGGTCAATTTTTGAACGAGAACGAGAAGAAAGGAAAAGGTACACTTGTCAACCAGCAAATCTCTCGGCTACCCTAGTTGGGGATAGAATTTTTTGACTTTTCTCGCGGGGCTGATGCTCGCGCTACATAAATTACAAAAAGTAAAATTATCATACGCGTGAGCAGATTGTTCGCAATCTATGCCTCTTGGTGGAATATTATTAGGTGACAATTAATGCTCGAATCTCCAAGTCAAAGGACGAACCCAAAATTGTGTCTTTAGCAGTTTTTGATGACTCATGACCAAATTGGAACTGGAACGATTCAGTTCGACGGCTCCTCCCTTTTGAGCCTCTAAATTATTTACAAGTCTTTGGAAGACTGCCCTCCAGCGGATTCCTAGCTATTTATGGAATTTCTTGGTGCTTCTCTTCCAAGGGGACCAACAGATAATTTTATAATCGAGAACGAGCCCCACCAAACGAGTACAAGATTTTCTTTTTTCTGCAGTTAATGAATGCAATGATAATACAGCCAAAAACACCGGCAAGTATAATATGTACATCCACATTTTATTTGGAAAGTGCAAACATTATAACGTGCAACTGTTTTTTTTTTTTGTTAAAGTATAACGTGCAACTGTTCATAACATATAGCTCCAAAATATATAAAAATTATAGATATACCGAATGTGGATTTTCGGTCACACCGAATAATTTGGTCCGAGTTAGTTTTATGGGCCAAAAAGACGTGGCTAGAAAACTTCGGGCCTACATTTGGGTTGTTGCAAATTAAATATATCTCTCGTTCCACATCATCCTTGTCCGGGTTGTCTTGCTCATGGATTGGTCTCGTGACATAAAATTAGCACGGTACTTATTAATGCCATTTTGGCATGGGGGTAAAGGTGATCATGGCCCTGGTGGCCGAACGGGGCTCACCCAAGAACAGTCAACATCGGTTATTTAGAAGGCCAAAATAGATAGGTCTTGACAAGTAATTCTCCTCTAAAGGCTGACCCACCAAGCTCGTCGTGACCTAATTCGATAAATTTGTCTACACTGATCGTATGCTTGAACTTCAAAATTGATTGGCGTCGAAAACCCTTGTGCCTAAGCTTTCTCTTGGATTCAGCACACCTATTTTCTCCCGAAGAAACGAAGACTTTCTAGATAATTCTTCTTGGATTCACGGACGTCGCAAGTAAAAGGAACCTTCTTTCCGACAAGGTTGCCACGTCAGACATGTAGGAGAAGCCGTCGGCATCGCCTCTAGACGCTGGAGAAATTCGAACCCGGAGGTCAAAGTCTCTCCTTGTTTCATTAGTTTCACAAGTTGGTCGAAAAGGACAGAGATTCGCACGTCGTAACGTTCACACACGGACTAGAAAGTCCTGTTGATTAACCTTTTCGAAGCCATTGTTGAACCATCTCCATCTGTTGAATAAGCTTCGAGGATGAATCGACGCGAGATTTTCGATCTTCAAAGTGCATTAATTGTATGGTGTGAATAGACTACTGTATTCATTTATCATTTGAGCAACTTTTGGGGTAATTTGTTCCTTTAGCCTGGTATTGACCAAAAAGTCTCTCAACTATATCTTGAATAGAGATGATAACAATTGTCACTCTTCAATATAATAACAAGAAAGTTACCAAAATAATTTTAAATTTATTGTAATTGTGTCAATTCATTCCTAAAGATTTTGCATTTATTGTGAATTCAATCTATCCGATCAATTTTGGCTTGCCGACACTAACATAGATGCCAATGCTAACATGGATGCCAATGTTGTCCTATGTAACGTGGTCAACACTGACGTAGATAAATCTTTTTATTTTTCTTTATTTTTAATTTTTCTTTTCCTTTTTTTCTTCCATTTATTTGCATCCTCTAGTTGGTTGCTAGAACTTGGTGTCCATGTTAGCATCAGCTAGCCAAAATTGATTGAATTGACTGAATTTACATAAATACAAAAAAGGTCTAGGATTTGATTGATAAAAAAAAGAAGTGTATGATTTATTTTTTTTGTCAGAAAAACAATTTCATTACTAGCTTGACGATTGATTACAAGTGGATCCAAACTCAAAGCATAAAATAAATAAAAGAGATTGTGGAGGTCGAGACACCCAGTTCGGTGGGAGGAAAGCCACCTAAGTGGGCCTTGGCGACCCAATCAGCGGCCTTGTTTGTGGTTCTGGGTTCGTGCAACAGCTGGGCTCCTTGTAGCTAGCCCAGTAGTCTTTTGCAGTCCTAAACAATCGATCGCAAGACCCACGGTGGATCCTCCTAGCTCAGAATGGTATAAACAGCAATTAAACTGTCTGAACTAAGTTGCACATGCTGGCCAAGATGGAGTCTTCGTGTTTGACCTTCAACTTTGTTCACTTCTATCCACAGCAGGGCAGATCTGATTGCTAGGGTTTCAATAATGAGGGCGAACGAAGCGCGGATCGAGCGCTTAAAGCCAACAATCAGGACACCTTCTTCGTTTCTACAAAGGCCGGCAACAGATCCCTCCATGGACGAGCTCTTCTAGGTGGCATCAATATTCAACTTTGTGGCACCCGAACCAGGCGGTTCCCAGACTTCCTTCTGAGGTAAGGTTCTAGAGTTGATTTTGGAAGCCATTTGTCTTGTAGTTGGGTCTGGAGTTGGGTGTCATCTGCTATTCTTCACGAGTCAGGGTTCTGATTTTCAAAGGCGACTCTGTTTCTAGAAATCGGATTACGGACAATGTCGTTTCCGAAAAAAACAAACTTGCGAGCTCCATCTACCGTAAGTCCAACCTCAAGAACTTTGCATGTCCTCTGAAATTTCTGATTAACGCAAAAAGACCAAAAAATCAACTAAAACACAACAAGTCCGAGGTGTCCTCACTCAACAACGGTCAAGCTATCTAACCTAAGTGAGAAGACAGTTCACTTCCTCCACACATGAGCTCGCATTCTCACCAAGCTGTCCAAAAATCACGCTCATAGTCTCTCCCTCGCTTTCTCTCTCTCTCACCAAGGAGGATGAATCCGCCACATGTAAACCAGATCTTGACCTCGCCTACCCCTAAAATACCCTATAACGACACTACCCATGAAGAACAGAACATCTAGCTCACTTGCCTGGTCAAATTCGGCAAATAAGCATGCGATTTGGCGAACGGATGTTAGACAGCGCAACCAGCTTCAAGGACTTCCTCTCACGCTTGGGATGTTCGGAGAGGCCAGCCGTCTACGAGTCTCTGGTTCTCTGGTTCAAAAGGGTTACCCTATTCTCTGCTGGTCGAAGACGATGAAAAAGAGTGGAAGTGGCGTTCTCTTTAGGGGAGTCTAAGGAAGACTAAATAAAGGGGTTGCTGGTGTTTTTAGGAAAAAAATTAAAAGTGACAGCTTCCACCCCCCCTTCTCTCCACCTATTATCCACGTGGAGAAACATCTAAGCCATATCTTAATTTCCTTTCTTCCTTTTTTTTTCTAATCATCCACAAAAGATGAAAACTGGCTACCCGAGTTCTGCCATGGGTAAGTCTTCTTAATTCTATTCTTTTGCCCCAAGCCTACCTAATTTCTTACACCAACTTATGTTCTTAATTGACCATAGAAAATTGATGTAGTGTCTAAAATGCACAATTCACTTGGTGCACATCTGGGCATCACAAACCTCACCCTCTTAGAAAATTTCGTCCTTGAAATTGGATTTCAGCTAAATAAATGGGGGTATTGTTGTCGGATTTGTTCTTCACTTTCCCAAGTTGCTTCTTCGAGCCCATGATGTCGCCATAACACCTTAACCAATGGGATTACCTTCGTCCTTAATATTTGCTCCCTTCGGCTTAAAATTCGTATCGGTTCTTCCGTATAATTCACGTTTTGATCTACTTTGATGGTCTCATAGTCTAACACATGAGTAGGGTCAGGGTAATATTTTCTTAACATGGAAACGTGAAATACATCATGTATACCTGCTAATCTTGGGGGTAACGCCAGTTTATAAGCTACTTCTCCGACCCTATCGAGTATTTCAAAAGGTCCAATAAAACGTGGGCTCAACTTGCCTTTTCTATTGAATCTCGATACGCCCTTAATCGGTGAGACTTTTAGAAAAACCTTATCTCTCACATTAATTCCAAAGGCCTCCTGTGTTTATTTGCATAACTTTTTTGTCGACTTTGAGCAGTTCTTAGCCGCTCCTTGATAATTTTTATGGCGTCCATAGTAACTTGGACTAATTCGGGTCCAGTTATTTTTCGCTCACTTACTTCATCCCAACACGCTGGAGTCCTACAAGCTCTCCCGTATAGTGCTTCAAATGGGGCAGCTCCAATACTTTGTTGAAAACTATTATTGTACGCAAATTCCACCAAATGCAGTTTTTCACCCTAGTTTCCCTTGAAATCCAACATACAGGCTCTCAGCATGTCTTCCAATATTTGAATAACCCTTTCCGATTGTCCATCAGTTTGAGGATGAAAAGCTGTACTAAAGCGGAGTTTAAGTCCTAAAGCAACTTGTAAGCTTCGCCAAAGTTTTGATGTAAACCTTGGGTCCCGATCAGAGGTGATAGTCGTGGGAACACCATGTAGACGAACAATTTGCCTCACGTATATCTCTACATACTTACCCATCGAATAATTTGTTCGAACTGCCATGAAGTGGGCAGATTTAGTTAGACGATCCACTACTACCCATATCGAATCATGTCCACTAGAGGTTCTCGGGAGTCCTTGCACAAAATCCATAATGACATGTTCTCACTTCCACTCTGGAATATTTAGGGGCTTCAACAAACCAGCAGATTTTTGGTGTTCTGCTTTCACTTGTTGGCAAGTCAAGCACTGAAAAACGTACCTAGCAATGTCAGTCTTCATGCCGTTCCACCAGTAGTGTTGGCGTAAATTTCGGTACATTTTCGTACTTCCGAGGTGGATGCTATAAGCACTTTTATGGGCCTCTGACAGTATCTCCTTTTTGAGCTCCTCATTTTTCGACACACAAAGGCATCCTTGATATTTGACAACTTCATCCTCAAACATTTGAAATTCTGCCCTCTTACCAATTCACACTTCATCATGAATTTTTAACATTTCCGGGTCCGACTGTTGTAGGGTCCGTATTCTTTGGACCACCTGTGGCTCAATCCTTAAGGTTGCCAACAAGCCTGAAAGGTGATTCACTTCTAATTTAAAGTAGGAGTTAGCAATGGTTTCTAAAAGATTCCATCCTTTCACCCTAAAGTTTGTCATATTTGTAGTTGACTTATGACTAAGGGCATCTACCACTTTATTGGCTTTCCCTAGATGGTACACTATTTCACAATCATAATCATTTAATAACTCTATCCATCTCCTTTGCCTCGTATTTAACTCCTTTTGCGAAAATAAATATTTCAAGCTTTTATGATCAGTATAAATTTCGAACTTTTCCCCATATAAATAATGTCTCCAAATTTTCAACGCGAGAATAATCACGGCCAACTCTAGATCATGGGTAGGATAATTCTTTTCATAAGGTTTCAATTGTCTTGAAGTATAGGCTATGACATTTCCATGTTGCATCAAGACACAACCGAGTCCCTGATAGGAAGCATCACTATACACTGTGAACCCACCAGACCTTGAAGGTAGAGTTAGTATTGGTGCCGAGGTCAACTTTCTCTTAAGCTCCTGAAAACTTTGTTCACACTCACCATTCCATTCAAATTTCACGTTTTTCTTAGTCAAGTGAGTCAAGGGACTTGCGAGTCGTGAAAATCCTTCTATGAACCTTCGATAATATCCTGCAAGCCCTAGAAAACTCCGAATCTCCATCGGGGTAGTGGGTCTTGGCCATTCAACTACGGTCTCAATCTTTGCTGGGTCCACTAACAAACCTTTCTCCGACACCACATGACCCAGAAATACTACTTAGTCTAACCAGAATTCGCATTTACTAAATTTAGCGTATAATTTATGTTCTCTAAGGGTCTGCAGCACTATCCTTAAATGTTTCTTTTGCTCTTCGGGCCCTTTTGAATATACCAAAATATCGTCTATGAAAACAATTACAAACTGATCCAGATAAGTTATAAATATCCTATTCATCAGATCCATGAAAGCAGCAGGCACATTGGTCAGACAAAAGGCATAACTAAAAATTCGTAGTGTCCATATCGAGTCCTAAAGGCTGTTTTGGGAATGTCTTCCTCCTTAACTCTTAATTGATAGTATCCAGACCTCAAATCAATTTTTGAAAAGACCAAACCGCCAGCTAACTAATCAAATAAATCATCAATCCTTGGTAAAGGGTATTTATTTTTAATCGTAACTTGGTTCAATTTTCTGTAATCAATGCAAAGATGCATTGATCCGTTCTTTTTCTTCACAAACAGGACTGGTGCCCCCCATGGAGATACACTTAGTCTTATAAATCCCTTATCCAACAACCCTTGCAGTTGGATTTGTAATTCTTTCAACTCTGCTAAAGACATCCAATATGGGGCTTTTGATTTCGGTTCTGTTCCTGGAAGCAATTCAATAGCAAACTCAACCTCTCGATTTGGGGGTAATCTAGGGAGTTCCTCAGGAAACACATCAGGAAACTCTTGTATTACACAAATTTCCTCCAACTTCGCTTCTTTCTTACTCTGGTCCTTAATCATCGCTAAATATCCTTGACATCCCCTATCTAAGAGTCTATGTGCTTCGATTGCCGAAATGAAGGTTGTGGAGGGAGTCATTTCGTTCCCAAAGAACTCATAGCTATGCTCATCAGGGGGACTAGACTGGATCTTCTTCCTATAGTAATCGACATTGGCTCGCTGTTTATCGAGCCAATCCATGACTATGATAATGTCATAGTCATACATAACTATTTCTACCAGGTCGATCGACTGCATCCTTCCTCCTATTGATCTTGGAAGCTTTCGCTTCCTCCCAAGTCATTGCATACACCTTTCCTACTGCCGTCGGCCTCTGCATCTTTCCAGATAATAGTACTCCTCCTGAGTGTTGCGGCACATGAGGCATCTAGTCATTGTCAGCCCGAGGTCTCCATTGGGGACAGTCTCTTTTGAAATGACCCTTCTGTCCACACTTAAAACATCTCGAGGAATCGGGGCAAGGTCTTGGCCCATGTTGTCTGTTACATCGTCGACACAAGTCGCTTTGGAATATAGCCCGACTCACCTGTTGTCTCTTATTTGTCCCTCCAGAACTTCCAAAAGCAGGCCTCTTCCTAGAACTCCAGGGCATATCTCGCGACGTAAAGGACCGTTTGCCACTACGCACATCCTTCATGGCTCTTTGCGGTCTTGATCTGGCATTTTCCTTGTCCTCCATCTGCTCTCTAATGAGCTCTTACTCAACCTATTGGGCTCGTGCATATACTTCATTATAATCTCTTATACCTAAGGGCACTAATTGCTTCCTAATATCGGTCCTTAGATCCTTTAGAAACCTCTTTGCTTTATCCTCAGGGTCCTCAATCAACTTAGGAGCATATCTAGAATGTTCTAAAAATTTCGCCTCATATTGATCCACAGTTAGTTCTTCCTGATTTAACTGGACAAATTCAGTGATCTTCCGATCATTCATGCATTTAGAAAAATGTTTCTTGTAAAAAGCTTTCACAAATTCATCCCATACCATCTCCGTGCCCGTAGGAAATATAGTGTCCTTCAATGCCCCCACCAATATATGGCGTTCCCTTCCAACTGATATTCTGCAAGTGTTATCCTATCTTGATCATTGCAACCTAGCAGCCTAAAAATTCTTTCCATACTATCAATCCAGTGCTCCGCTTCTTCGGGACATCCCATTCCCGAGAACTTAAGTGGCTTTAACTTCAAGAACTACTCTACCAGTCCCTGGGTGCGACGCTCCGCCGGAAGTGGCTGGTGAGGTGGTGGCAAGGGTGGTTGTTGAGTGGTAATTGGGCCTGTCTTTTCACCAAATTTCCTATAGAAACCAAGGCTCGCAACACATCCTCCATCCTCGGCCCTTCCCCCGACGCAGCTACTTCTCTCTTAGCTGGAGACAAACTCCTTGATCGCACCATTTTCTCCTAAACTTTCTGCACATTACCCACATCATAAGTTAGAGATTTATGCGACTAGCTAAAAGTATAATAATATTCCCACGTTACTCAAACCACACCAATCATACAACTAACTACCCTTGCCAATAATTGACCCAAGTTACATGTGACAACTACATTCGATCGTGAGCCGTCGTCTAAGCACTCAGGTATACTACAGTCCATCTAAACCCCTCCTACACCTTTATCACTCCAACAAGATCTAGCTCTGATATCACTAAATGTAGCAAGCCAATTCTCGATCACCTGTCTTACGGGGTTGCTAAACAATGAGAATTATACACAAACAATTCTTGACAATACATTGCAACCATAACCACTAAATATCGCCTTCGACTTTATTACTAACAGTTGTCTTTGTACAAGTCAGGAGATGGAGTTATGGAGGGGGATTTGTACAAAAAACACACTAGGAATACAAACACTAGATATCCCGCGCCCCCTTCGGCTACATACACGAGTCATTCGTTAGTTAGCCGGTCAGCACAAACAAAAAGAGATAAAATTTCTCCCAAAAGTCAAGCGCTTATCGGACCGCTACCTACACCGCTGGGCTACCGCCATGGCCCGAACCCCTTGTCGTCCCAACAGGCGCCTTCCACGCGTGCAAAAGAGTCGGGTGAGCTAGCCTTCCACGTGTGCAAAAAGGGCTACGAAAGGCTTGGGAAGTGAGATCGTGGATATCCTCTTGTTGCCATACGAAGTCAAATCCATAGAGGATAGTCAAGTAAGAGGTAAATCTTCTAATTTGAAAAAAAATCACGTGTGGTTTAAAATAAAATCGCAAATTGATCCCTCTATGGCCGCTAACGACTAAACTAGTCTATCATGTATCAAGGGTCTACAATATTCGCTTGAAGATAAAACCAGTACTAGTATAAGAGATGAACGAGTGCGGTCCCTACTAGCAATTCAAATAACATTGAAAATATTAAACCGACACGTCTATGTGGGTTGGCCGCAACAATCACCCCGGGGAAGATGACACCCCGCCCGATACCTCTCGCACCCAACCTGGCATCATGAGGTCCCTAAGGAGTTATTCGACTCTCCTCAGTCCTCTGGAAAGTATGCAACCACTCAAATTCACCCCTCTCCAGGCATCCCGACACCCGGGGCACCACCGTCGCAAGGTCCGACAACATTCACCGTATATCCCATTCATGGTGCAACACTTCAATAATATAATTTACAAATGTCATTCATCGTGCTAATGCCCAAGAAACAATTCATTACCCTCCTTTATCCATTCATAAAACACAAAATTGATGCAAAATGGTTACCCTTCAAAACACATATTGCAAAAGCAACTTATCACAAACCTATAGAATATATCCTGTCCGCATGCTTCTAGAAACTGCACATCTTGTCCTAGTAAATGAACTCCAAAAATTATGAAATTTTAATCTAAGGTATTCAAGACATAGAGGAACATTTTCCGTGAAGAACTCGAAGTCTAATTCAGCTTGTACATTTCTAAAAAATTTATCTAAATCCGGACCGGCACTGGTAGCGAATTCCAGAACATATCAGAACAAAAAGGAAAATACTTAAAGGGTGTAATGAGCTCGGAAAATTTTGAAATTTTTACACGTTGTAGACTAGATCGTACCCTATAACTTTTGTGAAGAAAACTTGTTCAAACTCCTAGTCGAAAATTCCGTAAAAATCTAGAAATCGGATTACGGACAATGTCATTTACGAAAAAAACAGACTTGCGAGCTCCATCTACCGTAAGTCCAACCTCAAGAACTCTGCATGTCCTCTGAAATTTTTTATTAACGCAGAAAGACCACAAAATCAACTAAAACATAGTAAGTCCGAGGCGTCCTCGCTCAACAACGGTCAAGCTATCTAACCTAGGTGAGAAGACAGTTCACTTCCTCCACACATGAGCTCGCATTCTCACCGAGCTGTCCAAAAATCACGCTCGTAGTCTCTCCCTCACTTTCTCTCTCTCGCACCAAGGAGGATGAATCCGCTACATGCAAATCGGATCTTGACCTCGCCTACCCCTAAAATACCCTATAACGGCACTTCCCATGAAGAACAGAACATCTAGCTCACTTGCCTGGTCAAATTCGGCAGATGAGCATGTGATTTGGCGAACGGACGTTAGATAGCGCAACCAACTTCAAGGACTTCCTCTCGCACTTGGGATGTTCGGAGAGGCCAGCCGTCTACAAGTCTTTAGTTCTCTGGTTCAAAAGGGTTACCCTGTTCTCTGTTGGTCGAAGACAATGAAAAAGAGTGGAAGTGGTGTTCTCTCAGGGGAGTCTAAGGAAAACTGAATAAAGGGGTTGCTGGTGTTTTTGGGAAAAAAATTAAAAGTGACAGCTTCCACCCCCCTTCTCTCCACATGTTATCCCATGGAGAAACATCTAAGCCATCCCTTAATTTCTCTTCTTCTTTTTTCTTCTAATCATCCACAAAAGATGAAAATTGGCTGCCCGAGTTCTGCCATGGGTAAGTCTTCTTAATTCTATTCTTTTGCCCCAAGCCTACCTAATTTCTTACACCAACTTATGTTCTTAGTTAACTATAGGAAATTGATGTAGTGTCTAAAATGCACAATTCACTTGGTGCACATATGGGCATCACATCAGTCCACCCAAGTCAATAATCATTCCAATTTTGAGGGGTGTGTTCAGGTTCAAAATCACCTTGGCTCTGCCCATTCGACTTGAGCTATTGTATTTTGCTTCAATCTTTACTTTTTCTATTGTGCCAAGTTTCCCAACAATTTTCATAACTGCTTCTTCTGTGATCGCAACTCTAGGTAGTCCCACTAAATGTACCCAAAATGCATAGTGGGAGAAGTCATAACGGTGTTCTAGTATGTTCGGGTCGCCTTCTTTCAGAACTAGAAGATTACTCGCAAAAGACCATGGCCCCGATTCTAACACTCTTTCCTTCTCTTCAACAGATGTGAAGATAAATAAGAAGAACCCTGTTCTATCATCTCACATTTCACTAACTCGATCTTCCAAGCTCTCTTCATGGTATTCAAGAAAGCTTGAAAATTAACATTGGTTTTAGAGAGTAATTTGCCATAGAGCAGAAATTTACTTTCCTGATGTACGGATTTAGGGATGACTGTAGATAGCTCCGTAATATCATCTTCTACCCATAAATCCCCCATTCTTTTGCACAATGTCGCCATACACAGGTGGTTCTCCATTTCGCCTTCCATTTCTTCCATAAATTAGTCAATATTTGGATTGGGTTAATAGGTTTTTCATGTGGATGGATGGGTATTCAATAATTTAGGGTTGGGAGTGAAGAGAGCTCAATAACTAGGATTCGTGGGGCTGAGATTTAACAAGTTGCGGTAAAATTGCAGGTGGTAGAAACTTACAGGGAAGCTGGGACAAACATGGCTAGTCTAGTGGATGTTGGGAAAGAAACATCATGGCTCAACAACGAGAGAGTGGGTATTTAGGAAACCGAAGAAGGGAGGTGGAAAGGGAAAGTGGAGGAGCGCACCTTGCCCTATTGTCGTTGCAATGGCGTTGCCATGGATGGTGATTGTGATGGAAAAGGGGGAGAGTTAGGGTTTCAGCTGGACCATCACCTGGAGGGATAGAGAGAGAGCTCACATGGAGTGAGAGTGGATGGGGGCATCATCAAAGAAGTGTATGATTGAATTGACAATATTACAATTAATTTAAGACTTTTTTTTTTATAATTATCTCATATAATAGCTATTCATACCAAAGAATCCTAAGCGACCCATAATGGCTAAGAAATATAAAAAAGATCTAAAGTACGCACATAAGTGCGTTAAAACTAGAAAAGTGGTTCGGACCAATGAGAATGAAGGATTTTCCTAATAATGAAGGATTTTCCAATTGAGAATGTCCTCGGAAGGATACTCGAATTTTTACTCGATATAGCACTTCCAACGAGCATTTGAGGCTGGTATTACTAGCTCGATAACTCTTCTAAGATAAAGAAATTTGAAGGTCAATTAAACATATATGGCAGAATTTTAGTCAAATCCAAGTAGTTCATCGTGTTTGTTGATTCTCAACTCTTCACATCCTTGTCTAGGACTCCCAAGTAACAAACATTAACCTATTTCGTTTGCCATTCCTTCTATACCAAAATGGACGAAGACTTCAAGATTAAGACCATGTACACATTCTGTGCACGGCAATGGCATGATTGAGAAATGAGGTGCAACTTGAATAGTTGAGATTAGAAAAACGGAAACTTGTTTAGGGGATCAAAATTCTTACGATTTGATGTCACAGTGCATGCACACCCCCATCATCATTGCTCTCAAAGACAAAATGATGAAGTATAGTAAAATAATCAGATACAAGTCGGGCAAAGAATATGACAGGGCATCATTATTAAGCCCTAGGTTAGCAACACCAAGAGCACAATTCAATTTGACCCAATTTCCTAAAGAAATTATTATTTTTATATCTAAACTAGAGAATATCAATGAATTTTCCTAAACCATGTGTATTATCTACATGTAACTAAACTAATTATATTGCTAAATCTATTTTTCTAATCAATTTTCCTATTTGTTATTTTCGGATTTTTTATTATTTTTATTATTATATTATATCTCCATTTTTACTGCTTTTGCCCCTCAGCACGTGATATCTTCTGTCCCCTATTCTGTTCTTCCCTTGCTCTACAGAAAACAATTTCTGCTCATATCCGCCGACTTCAACCATCAATTTCGTCCTTCAGCAGAACTCCACTTGATCGAGAAGCTTCCCAAATGTAAGCAAAACAAGCTCTGCACATAGATTTATTGCTTTCTAAAACTCAACCTGGTTTGAAGTGGGAATCGAATATCAATCAAAGTCGAGCAAGAAAGACGTGGCCAATGAGCACGGATTTTAAGCAAGCCATAGTCTTAAAATTGCTCAGATTGACAGTATACTGGATGAAATCAATATGGGCATCATGATTAAGCAAGCCTTGAACATCTGGCCGTTCAAACTGAGGAAAACACTACACAAATATTCAATCAGGCATTTTCACAAACGATTTGCAAGCACTCCAAGCAAGAGACCTAGATACAAGATGAAGCAACGCTTCATCCCCGAACTGCGATTGACCCATCAGAATATGTTACATTGCTAGTAAGACCTCGACTACATAGGATATTCATTTAAATCATGCACAGGAATCTCAGCCTCAGAATCGTTCAAACAGAGCACAGAGACACATACCTCGAAAGTGTAGATGTCAGAGTGATTGGACTGCAGAATGTATGTCCAGGAAGCGTCAGTGCCGTAGACAGAAAACGGCGAAGGAATCTCGAAAGCGAGCCGAGCAGTTCTCCACAATCCCCGGCCAAGATACAGAGCGAAACAAAACTCTAATGCGGCTGCGGAAAAACGAACTGAAAAAGAATTGAAGTCATAAGAAGGAATTCGATCTAACATGTAAAAGACGAAAAGAAAATATCCAAGTGGAGAGACTGATAACCCATGTCGCTGAAACTGACACCCCCATCCAATTCAGTGCTCGAACCTGAGAGGATTTTCGTTTAATCTGTAGTGGACTCCAGTTCTCTCTCTCCTGGGCGAGCGGCTCCAAAGATATCTTCTTTATCGAATGCTTGAGAGAGAACCGGTAAGAGAGAAGTCGGTGACGCTTGCTCGATTCCGCCTGTGCCTCCACCGAATTCCCTCCTGGAAGTTTCTCCGGTGAAAATCAAGGCCACGGAAGGAGCATCGCACGAGAATGAACTGTCTGCTTCGAGCTTCTCAGCCGATATGCAGAGCCGAACAGAGCAAAGACGAGGAGCGAGGAATGGCGTCGACCGCCGGGGCGGCGACTTCAGACGGCGGTGGAAGGAGGAAAATCATCCAAGAATCCTTTGAGAATCCGAGCGAGAAATCCGTGTTTCTTTAGATGAGACAGAGAAATTCCGATTCTCATCCGCTGGCCTCAGGACGAAAGTCAGATAGAGAAAAGAGAAGGGCTTAGGGTCGGCGTTTTGGGCTTTGGACGAGTTCTCTATTCCCTAATGGGCTCAGCCTTATTTTTCATGGGCTGAGATGCTCTTCAAAAATGATTCAGGCCCTGTGCTTGCAAGCTGTTGGATTGAGCCGAACCGAATTAGTGGGCCTGCACGGATCTCAACGGCCCGAAGCCTTTTTCATTTTGTTATCGATGAGTTTTTTTTTTAATTACACAAAAAAAATGCGTCTTTGAACTATTGGCGAAAATTCAAGTGTCAATGACCCTACACGGTCCAATTCTAAGATGAGAACCAATCTATCCTAAAACCGATTATTCTTAGGAGTGATTGATTCGATTGATTAAATGTACAAATTATAGTAACCCGATGTTATCTTAAGATGAGGTTAGTACCAAAAGGGCACTTATTTTGGTCTTATGTAGGTATGTACTCCATTTTTTTATTTAATTAGTTCATGTTGCATCGTGTTAATCATGTCGCATTGAAACATGATATACCACAAACACATTAATATAAACACGACACGTTTAATAATCATGTCAAATCGCCTCAATGCAAATCCAATACACTAAATAAGTAGTAGGTCACGCGACAAGACAAACTTAATGTGATCATTGTACAAGTCCTCTTGTTAGGTGGCCTTGTGCAATTAAATTGTCAAAGGACTCTACTTCCCTATAGAGAATTTCTGGAATGCTAAAAGGTTCTCAATCTTCGTGGGATGGTAGAGCCTATTAATGGGAATAGAAACCATTTATGCAACAACTAGGTGGGTAGTTGGCTAGCAATATGAAAACAATTAATATTCGAGGAGGTTGGTGATAACCTCAAGGACTAGGGACTGATCAGAGGGCCAACTAACTTAGGAGACCCTTAATGGGTTTGAAGAGTTATTTGTTCAAGAAGAGCAGCAATGGGATGAACAAGAGTTGAATTCTCGGTTCGAGGAGCACACAATAGAGGAAATTATGGCTATTCCACTTTGGACCATCCCAAAAGAAGATGTGCTAGCGTGGGTAGGAAACAAAACGGGCCAATGCACAGTAAAAGGTGCCCATAGTAGCATGCATCTAACTGAACAACAAATAGAACCACAATCAAGCCTCCTCCTAACGTGTACACAAATCCCTTTGGAAGAATATCTGAAACCTAAACACAATGCCAAAAATCAAATTTTTTATATGGAGCGTTTGCGAAAATAGCTTACTTACTCGCCAAAATCCATGCAAGAGGACACCCACGGCTGACCCACTTTTCCCTATTCGTCGTCAATTCCCAAAGACTTCAAAGCATCTTTTCTTGCTTTGTGACTAGATAGAACCGGCATGGTCAAGTCATCGACTGAAAATCTAGATGTCCAGTTATGAAATTTCTAAAATTGACAAAGGAGGTGTTAGACATCATGCAACGAAACACTAACTCACCCTCCGTGGAACTTGTTGCTGCTTGGGTACCGTGGAAAATTTGGTCAGCTCATCATAATGGCTTCATTTTTAAAATCAAAGACCAAACCCAAACTCGACTGTTGATGAAGTGAGTGCCACATATAAGAACTATACTTGATTTGCGAACTCCCCCGAAAACCGGCTCATTGAAATTCAATATTAACGAATTGATTTTAGAAGAGGAAAGTGAGGGAGCTATGGTTGATTCGGCTAGGTGAGCGGTCGCCAAACTTGCTAAGAGTCTATTCACCTCTTTGGTGTTGGAAGATCGAAGCCGTAGCACCGAGAGCTATTATGGTATACTTGGAAGCCGAAGTTAATCTAAGAATGAGACGTGATCTATGCGTGGCTAGAGTGATCAATAACTGATCAGTAGTGCAAATGGTTGGGGGCTAGGATCCGAGCCAATGGGCATTGCAGACCATCATTGAAGAGCACAAAGAAAGGCATGCCCAATCTAATTTTGTTGAGTTGGTCTATGGCTGATCCTCACTATCAGCTTTTAAAGTCACCGCCACCTCTTGTACGGGGATTTTTTATTTATTTTTAGGATCAGAAATTCATAATCTATTTATCCTTACGATTAATGAACGAAACGTTTGGTTTCGACAACCAACCAAAAAAAAATAATTCGTGCACGGCACCGATTTATTGGACGTCGCGTCGGCAATCGGATCGCGGCCGCAAATCATCGGGACCGAAACGCCGCCGTTTAGGGAAGCCCCGAGGAAACGGACAACAAAAATAACCCGACCGCGAAAGCACGACAAAACGCCCCCCGCGCTAAAAAAAAAAAAAAAAAAAAAAAAAAGGGGCGAGCTGACAACTAAAGTCGGTGAGTAGTGATCCCCACGTCAGCTGACGTGGCGGCCCCGCAGGCGATTCTCGGCTTCTCCCCCGAGAGCAAAACATAAAAAAAAAAACAAAACGAGGAAAGAAAATTGAAAAAGAAAAACCGAAAAAGCTTATTCGGTCGTTGAAGAGGAAGAAGGAAGAAGGAAGCACAGAAATCCAAATCTTCACTGTGTCATCGCCACCATCATCTCCATCGCCATCATCCATTCACTCTGCATCTCTCTCTCTCTCTCTCTCTCTCTCTCTCTCTCGGTCGCTTCGGACAAACGATCCAATTCCGCGGGAACCGACGGACGGACGGGGGGAAGCTGTTTTCCTTACATGACAAGCCAGGTGTCAGCTCCCCGCCACCAAACGCCGACAATCACTTCCAGGTTCTCTCCCCCCCAACTCTTTCCCCCGCGCGGGTTCCCGATTTCCGTTGCGGTTTCTTTCGTTGCGCTTGCTGAAACCGCGAATGTGCTTTTGCTTTCTAGGGTTCTGCGGTCGCGCGCGCTTCGGGGGTGCCGGTGTTGCTGCCGGGATGGCGTCCTTCCTCAAATTGTTCTACCGGAAGCCGCCCGACGGGCTCCTCGAGATCTGCGAGCGGGTCTACGGTAGTGGGAGCGAGCTTTGAATTCGTGTCTTTTGTAGCTTGATTTGGCATGGGTTGGCGTTTGGTTTTGCTGCGAGACTTGAATTGATTGGGACACCGTTTGTGCTTGGCCTGTTATGAGGACGAAAGAATGCTACTTGGTTTTTTTTTTTTTTCCCGAGCATGATTGTGGTATATGTGTGGATAATGGGTTTAGTCTAAGTGGCTAGTGTAGCTCTTTGAATCGACTGCTGAGTTGGTAAAATTAATGTAATTTAGAAGTCCTGGAGAATAGCGGGTTGAGAGAAGTTCATGGCTGCAAGAGGAGAGCATGTAGCGGCAGACTTGATGCATAACAAATGACATGTCATGAGGACGGATATAGTAAGTAGAACAGAAACAAGAATGGTTCTTCGGAATTCTTTCAAGTTGATTGGGGGCAGGGAAACTGTTTAGTAATTTGTGACGTTATATGCATGATCAACAATTATTCGGTCAATAGATGAGTTGCTGGAACCTCTTATGGAAAGGGATGCGGCTAGCTATATCTACATTATTTATCTTTGTTATCCCTTTAAGAATTCAAATCTCAATACTGAGCTTCTTTTTTTTTTTTCCTGTTCTGCCTACGTGTGTTTTTAAAAAAAAAAAAGGACATGCTGTGGCAACCTCTGTTTCACTTAGGATGAGTTGCAGAGTGTACTGTACATGAAACCGGATTGCCTTGGATATGTGAATCATTTTATCTGCATAATTCTTCGTATGGAATATGGAATTGGCTGCTTGTTAGACCCTTTTCATTTGGTTAGTATGATGACTTGGAAATGCAATTGATAAATGCTCATTGTGACTTTGTTAGTTTTTGATTGCTGCTTTGCTACTGACGTGTGGACGGAGGAGGACTACAAGGTTCATATGCAAGGAATAGTTAGTCAGTTTCGAGATCACTTCCATGAGTCTTCTATTCTGGTGTTCAATTTTCGTGAAGGAGAGGAGCAAAGCAAACTGGCTAACATTCTCTCTGAGTATGATATGACCATCATGGACTACCCTAGGCAGTATGAGGGCTGCCCCTTGCTGACAATGGAGATGATTCATCATTTTCTGAGGTCATGCGAGAGTTGGCTTTCTCTTGGGCATAATAATTTGTTGTTAATGCACTGTGAACTTGGTGGTTGGCCAGTTTTGGCCTTCATGCTTGCTGCTCTTCTAATTTATAGGAAGTTATACAGTGGCGAGCAAAAGACATTGGACATGGTTTACAAGCAGGCTCCACGTGAGCTTTTGCACTTGTTGTCACCACTTAATCCCGCCCCTTCTCAACAGAGATATCTACAGTATGTTTCAAGGAGGAATGTGGCCACCGAATGGCCTCCTTTGGACAGAGCACTCACTTTAGACTGCATTATCATCAGATCCATTCCAAATTTTGATGGGGAGGGTGGATGCCGCCCTATATTCAGGATTTATGGGCAAGACCCCTTTCTTGTCGATGATCGCACTCCCAAAGCCTTATTCTCAACTTCAAAGAGAAGCAAAGTAGTTCGGGTTTACAAGCAGGTGACATTGTCCTACTTATATCAAATCCGTTTTGATTTTACCTTGGTCTTCTTAAATCTTTTTGGACAAAGTTAAACAGCTTTGTAATAAATTTTGCGGTTCCTGAAATATGTAATTTATTTGAATCGTGTCATCATGGAAATACACAGTTGATCTTACCTATGTCAATAATCTTTTTGTTTTCATTACTGATGGGTGAAGATGTATAAAGGAAAGCTTAATAGGCTTTTGCAAATTATGTTTGAAGTTGAGAAGTCTATAAATTGCATGTCCTCTCCCCATTTGATCTCTGGGGAGATGTCTAGGGTCGTCCTCAATAGCGTGTGTTATTAATTTCTTAATTTCTACAAACCTGTCCTTGGAAGACTTGAAGAATTATTAAATTTAAGGTTGGTCAACTGATTTGGGTGTCATACCTTAGTAGATGGTTGAATGCATTTGCAGCTCATCAATTGTTAGTCATGATATTCTGAGCGAATATATCATCTTTGATATACGTTAACTTAGATTTCTTCAATATATCAATTGATGCTGATTTGCAAGGATACCTTGCAATAAACCTAACCTGTTAGGTTTTACTTTTGGAGACTGATCATCTAACGTAGGAGAGAAAAGTTTGACACTGTCTGAAGTCTCAGTTATCTATAAGCACATTGAAGTGGTGCTACAATGCGCCATATATGCAATTTTATAGTAGCCTTTTCCCCCATCAGTTTAGACAACAGTTTTTTTTTTTTTTTTTTTTTTTTTTTTTTTTACAGAGACATCTTGAAAATTGACTTTCTCCCTTTCTCTGCTGCTATTCACAAGGCAGAAGTTGATAAGTAGAATCAGTTATTGAAGATGTTAGAAAACTTAGTGGAGCATCGAAATTTATCAGTATCCCAAATTTACGGTTTGCCTTCTGATACCAAGGCAACAAGGTAAAATCAATCTGATCAACATTTTGAAGCTGAAGAATAATTATATTCCACTGTAGTACTGTGGGTCTGGAATGAACAAGTCAAATGAAGCATGTATGATTGTTGTTTGTCTTCAATCCGGTGATTCGACCTGATTTTGAAATGAATATTGTTCTTGGTTTTTGGTTTCTGCTAGCAGTGACATATATCATTTTGCTCTTCTGAGCTTTCACTTTCCTCGTTAATATTTTCTCTTCCTCCTTTGAGAAGGTTGATAAAGGTTTTCTGGAACCTTCGTTTCTATATGATGCAGGCAGAATGCGAGCTAGTTAAGATCGACATAAACTGCCATATTCAAGGAGACGTTGTGCTTGAGTGCATAAATTTATTTGAAGACTTGGAACGAGAAAAGATGATGTTCCGAGTCATGTTCAATACGGCTTTCATCAGGTCAAACATTTTGATGCTTAATCGTGATGAAATTGATACCTTATGGGAAGCTAAAGATCTATTTCCAAAGGAATTCAGAGCAGAGGTATATCTGATGCCACTTTTGTTTTAGTGCAGTCTTTGCAGACATATCTTTCTTAGCATCCATGTTATGCTGAACTTAATATACTATCTATCTTGTTGATGAAGATCCTCTTTTCTGAGATGGATTCCGCTGCTTCCGTTGTTCCCGTAGATATTTCATGCTTTGAGGAGGAGGGCCTTCCAATAGAAGCATTTGCTAAAGTCCAGGAAATTTTTAGCCATGTAGAGTGGTTGGCTCCCAAAACAGATGCTGCAATTAATGTCATCCAGCAAATTAAAGTCTCAAATATAATTCAAGGAAAATCGGATGTCGATTCTCTTCATGCTCCGGAAAGTTTCCCCTTGTCAGCTAAAAAGAGTCCTGAAACTATCAGAGAAGAAAGTGATGAAAAGATGCTAGAAAGTAAGTTGGAGAAGCATTGTTCTGTTTCCTTCAATCTAGAGGGTCAATCAGATCCCCAGAAGCCATCTCCAGAGAGAAGAATTGAGGCTACTCAGGCTACCGAGCATTCTCCAGATTGCATTGATTCTGTCCAAGCTTCAAATCTAATGATGCCAAAACAAGAGACTGTGCTGCTTGGTCTTGCAATTGAAAGTCAAATTGGTGATCTTGCCACATCTGAGAGTAAAGCAGAAAACCCAACAATGGTATCCTCAGACCAAGAGGTCCAAACCATGTCTCAGAATCTTTCCATTGAGCATCTAGGACCCAAAAGTGTCTTATTTTCACCACCAATACCTCCTCCACCTCCTCCTCTGCCTCCTCAACCTGGTTTTTCTGCTTCCACCTCTTCTCCTCCTACACCTCATTATCCCTTGTCTTCAAAAGCAGAAAATTCACTTGATGATGAGATAAATTCTCACATACAGGGAAAGGAGGAGCCTACTTCAGCTCACCCAGTGCCACATTCTCCTCCTCCACCGCCTCCTCCACCACCACCGCCACCACCACCACCACCACCACCACCACCACCACCACCAGGCTTGAGACCAACAGCTTTAGTTGGTGAAGAGGTCACTTCTCATTTAAATGATATGAACAAGCATTCCTCAGCCAGCTCCACAGCAAAAGCTTCTCCCTCCTCCTCCTCCTCCTCCTCCTCCTCCTCCTCCTCCTAGCCCTCCACTTCCTTCTTCAGTTCTGCGGCCATCTTCAAAGACACCAACATCACTTCCACCACCAACGGTGCCACCACCACCGCCAATGCCTCCTTTGATGGAGAATCAACCGGATGAATGTGAGACTTCCACCACCAACGGCACCGCCGCCGCCGCCGCCACCGCTGCTGCTGCCACCAATGATGCCACCACCACCACCACCGCCACCGCTGATGCCTCCTTTGATGGAGAATCAACCGACGAATGTGAGACTTCCACCACCAACGGCGCCACCGCCACCGCCGCTGCCACCAACGCCTCCTTTGAAGGAGAATCAACCGACAAATGTGAGACTTCCACCACCTCCGCCACCTCCTCTTCATTCTGGGCAAGCTATGGGTCCTAAAGTTCCCCCTATGGCACCACCGACACCCCCTCCTGCCCCTATCATGGCCAAACAATCTGAAGCTACAGTGAGGAACTTGCCACCTGTTCCTTCTGCACCTCCACCCCCTATTCCTGGGGTACCAAAGACTGGTGGAGGACCTCCAGGACCACCATTGACTGCTTTTAGCACTGCAAAGGGACGGGGCTTGTCACGTCCTCTAAGTTCAAAGAGTAGTAACATGAAAAAGCTAAAGCCTTTACATTGGTTGAAGTTATCAAGAGCTGTACAAGGAAGCATTTGGGCTGAAACTCAAAAATCTGGAGAAGCTACCAAGTATGCTGTTTTATTATTATATTTCAAAGGTAATCTGTTAACGTGGCAGCAAATAATGTTTTGTTTTGCAACAATTTGTAGGGCTCCGGAAATTGACATATCTGAGCTGGAAACTCTTTTCTCAGCATCTGTGCCGGTTTCAGATCACAGCAGAAAAAAGGCACACGTGGTTCAGATGCACGCAAGGCAGAGAAAGTGCAACTGGTAATTTTATGTTCTGATAATTCTATGTTCTTGGCTTCAGATGTTGGGGCCCTATTCCGGTTTGATGGCTTTTGTTAGTTGGCAAACTCAATCTTGCTTTCAAACCCCCCCCCCAAAAAAAAGAAAATCAATCTCAGTAGATTTCGGCCCCTTATTAGCATATATGGTCCAAGGGAGCAGAATTTAATGACTGTTTATTGGTCAATCTTGCATTTACCACCTTGGACACCGTGAAAAATTAGCAAATACATTAGAAGTCACATTTAGTGATTACATGTCATTTGTTATAAGCATACCTGTGGGGTACTCAAATATACACCAGAACCCATCTACTTTAATGTTTTCAGGACTTTAACTTTTCATGTGGGTATTTAGCTTCTGCTAGAAACAAAATGACCTATATTGGTAGTTTGATGAATGAGTCCTTGTGTAGTTAAAGCCTGTTATTGTTAGTTCATTTTATTTACCCCTCTTAGACTTATGTTGGAACTACTAAAAAGTACTGCAACCACCCCTATTACAGCTAATAAAAAGCCATGTCTTACTATGTAGAATGGCTATTTGATTTTGTGTTTATGCACCTTTTCCAGGATTGTGTTTTTAATTGAAGAAATAGCAAATTTGATTTTGTTCTATACATGGGCTCATTTGCATGATCACTTATAAGCAAATAATGCTGTAATTCATGGCAAAAGATTTCTAATGCAAGACCTTTAGGATAGGAAATCTTTGTTACTTTGCAGTAAACTTCTTATTGTAAATGAGTCATTCTGAGGATTTTTGCCTCTCCTCTCAATGCTTTTCTTCAATAGTGTTATCAGTTTTGAGGTTTACTGTAGCATAATTTGCATATTGTTGGAGCAAAGTCAGTTAGAGGACTTACCATTTTCCTCTTCTATAGCTGGGCTTGATTTGCATGTAAGTGGTTCGTCATATTATATCTCTGTTGTATATAAAGAGTGAAGCCATGCCACAAATTTTCAAAGATGATGTATGAATTTTCGAACTCCAGGTTTAATAAATGACAATTTAATTTGGAGATGGAGTACAGACTGTCAAATTAGGTCATGTGTTTTGAACATTTCTTTTATTCATTTTGTTCTATGATGTTTTATTAGCATTATATATGGATTTAGCAGATTTGTGTTTGCAGATTGACCACAGGCGAGCATACAACTGTGAGATTATGCTTTCAAAGGTCAAAGTACCATTGCATGAGTTAATGGTAAGCTTGATGCTGCTATGTTTTGCATTAAACTCTAATGTCAGTGATGCTGATATATGCTCTCTAACCAAGCATTGTAACCTGTAGTCTTGTTCTCCTATTGCTTTCTCTATAGAGGATGATAAGTTGATAAGAGCTGCATACTCATCTAACGTGGTCTCTCTAATTTAATTGCACTTCAGTACATCCTTAATAATTCTTTTCTTGTTTATCATTTCTGTCCTTATCAAGGGGGATTTAATGATGTTTCCGTGGTTGGATAAGTTGGCCTTTAACTGCCAACACTTAATCTCAACTAGAAAGCATATTGCATTTATGGCTTGTAATGTATGGTCTGCTGGATCTCTGTGATCTCTTCGCTTGCAAGCTGATCTCTGTTTTGTATTCTTTTTGATATTTTCATCTTGATGCTTTTCTAGAATTTTTTGTCTACTATTTTGCTGAATTATAAAGCATGTGAATGACATGATGGCCACAGCTGCTCATACATCATACAGCCTGTTTTATGTCTCCTTGATCGATTAATCATCGGACTCCTCGGAGACCTCAATGGTGCATCTTCAATTTTCTTACTGTTGACAATTTGTGATAATCATATTGCATAACATGATGTAGGACAATGAGTGAGCCTAATTTTAGTTGAATGTTTGAAGGAAACTTGCATCAAAGGATGAGTCAACTGGATTACATTTCTTTAGGCATCACACCTAAAGTTTCTGACCCATTAAAAGTGGTTTTTTTTCTTTTTTTAAGGAATCACACTTGAGAGACAAGACTAGCATCTAGATGTCGATTCTTTTTCTTCGCAATTTGCATCACATGATCCAAAGCAAACAATTCTTTAAAGTCCAAGAGAACTGACTCTCCTTCTCAGTTAGTTTCCACGAGATGATACGCCGATTAGAAATAAGAAACCTAGGATGATACTTAAAGTTGCAGTGGATATTTATCGAAATCTCAATAAATCTTAGTTACTTATTCAGTCAGCAGAATCCTAGTCCCATTATGTGCTATATTTGAGTCAAGGATCAACTTTAACGGGTCATCTTCACTAAAAAGTCAAAACAATGTTACTAATTCTACAAAGATCAATTTGTTCAATTCA
Source organism: Corymbia calophylla (assembly GCA_014182845.1). Lineage (NCBI taxonomy): Eukaryota > Viridiplantae > Streptophyta > Magnoliopsida > Myrtales > Myrtaceae > Corymbia > Corymbia calophylla. The sequence continues at coordinate 28,166,022 of CM024695.1, forward strand.
ATTGGCTACATGAAATTGTCATCACTCAAAACCTGGTCATGTGTGCTTGTGTTGAGCGTAATTATGATATAATAAACAAGTGATCCCATCTGTCACATGAAAAAAAAAAAATTCATCTTATACCTGGCTGAACCTCTTTTAAATGCAGATTAAGGAGGTTCGCTAGTTATTTCTGCCATCAGAACTCTTCTTGGACATTTCTCAAACATCTTTATATGAATCTTCACCTGCTTAAATATGAAAAGCTGTTTGGTTAAGCATGTCCTATGCATCATATTTTTTATGTGCTTGATGAATGGTTTAGGTTCATGCTACAAAAATGTGGCATGATTAACAGAGGTACATGTTTTAAATCAGAAAATGTTTGTAATGCCAGTACTTGATACTGAGTTCTTTTTTCTTTTTTCTGGGCCCTTAGTTGGAAGGCAATATTGCGGTAGACATGTATATGGTTAATATTTCACTGAGTACCTTAATATATCGAGATTTATGTGGCAGAACTCACTGCTCGCTCTAGAAGATTCTGCATTGGATGTTGACCAGGTGGAAAACCTTATAAAGTTTTGTCCAACAAAAGAGGAGATGGAACTACTTAAGGTAAACTTCTTGTGAACCGATTAAGTCCTGCAGATATATAACTATAGCTCAAGAAACTGCTGTTACCTTTTGTATGAAGATTGATTTCTCGAGTGCTCCAATTTCAGGGCTACACTGGAGATAAAGAAAAATTAGGAAGATGTGAACAGGTTTGTACAAGCCCATTCTCTCTCTCTGTTTTTTTTTTTTAATAAGTCTTATTCTGCATCAGATACATATTCCTAATACCTTCTTTTCTGGGCTGAGCACATATTTCTACTTGACAGTAATATTCTATACCGTGTAGATGCTTAGACTGTACATTATTAGATGGGCATTTTTTTGTACTTAGATGTCTAACGAAATCGAAATGTTAAATTTCTGTTAATTTATAGTGATGGAAGTCACTTGTAGTACAGCTTGAACAACCATAAATTCATATATAATTGATATGTTTTGAGCTTTGGTGCGACTAGACTAGACAGAGATTCCATATGAGCAAGACGTGCTCATTTTTTCCTTTAGATAAGTTTCCGATGATATAAGAATTAAAAGATGTTATGGTAATTATAGGCCCGTCTGGATCAGACATGTGCTGTCCACTTGGTTTTATAAGTTTTTGCAATTGTGAGCTTGTGAAAGAAGACAGAGAGGAGCAAAGGTATTAGAGTTATTTTCTAAATAATAATTGTGATTATATCTTGCAGTGATAAATGTGAAATGCAGTGGTGTTGGAGTCTATGCTTAACCTTTTTGTCTACTTTGCATGGTTTAGTTGTGTACTTTTCTCACACTGATTATACTGAGGATGCGTGTGTACTAAATAATACAACAGAGAGAAACAGTTAGTTTAGTAGAGTTTCCAATCTTGCCAAGTTGATGGAGTCTCCTTAAAACCCTTGGTACTGAACACCTTGGAGAAGTATGGTGATTTCTTATGTATATATGATGCCTTTGACATGCCATCTGATGAAAAATACTCTGATCAATTGCAGTTCTTTTTAGAATTGATGCAAGTGCCCCGAGTTGAATCCAAACTGAGAGTCTTTTCATTTAAGATACAGTTTTTAACCCAGGTGAGAATAGTTAATGTGTTATTCATCTTCTTGCAAATTGTTTAGCATTATTCTTGGTGTTAATTTCCTTTTCTCCCTCAGGTTGCTGACCTCAGAAAAAACTTGAATACAGTGAACTCTTCTGCCGAAGAGGTAACATGATTTGTCCTTTTTAACTAGCTTATTGACACTGGCAGTGAGAGAAAACTTTGAGCTGAGTGAAGCTGCTACAAGCACCATTATATTTTTCCCTATCAATTGAAAGACCTCCAGGTCATTGTAGCCATAGGTTGACAAGAGAGAAAGGCAGAGATAGAGAATGTAGTATATTCATTGGTGAGCTAAAGGAGGAGGACATGAAATTGCCAGAGCTTTGAGAGAGGAAGGCAATTATGGTGTTCTTTCTTCACACAAGAAAGAGAGTGATAAATCAGCTGGTTAGGTCTTTCAAATATTGAGCCAATGTTTTGGGTTGGAGATGCCCAAGGTAACAAATGTGATGATGGCATCTGGTCGTGAGTTTTGGTTCTAACACATACTTGCGCGCGCATATGCATAGAGAGAGTCCACATCAGTAGATTGCAGCATCAATTTTGCAAACAGCTGCAGGCTTACCTAACCAAAAACTTATGTGACTTTATTCTTTATCGTCATCAGATCAAGAATTCTGCGAAACTGAAGAGGATTATGCAGACAATACTCTCGCTTGGGAATGCCTTGAACCAGGGGACCGCCAGGGGTGAGTCAGTTGAAATGTTTATTTTAGGGTCCTAGTTAATGGATTATGATCTATTCTCTATACTTTCGATATATTTTGAAATCTGTTGTAGTTACTGTAAGCAATACTCTAAGCCCTATTGGAATTACTTTTGCTCTTCCTCTAATACTAAACCTCTGAATCTTTAGACATAGAAATTAAGACAGTTAAGATCATTTAAAATCTTGCAGACACTTTTCAAAACTCAAATTAAAATATATATTTTTCCTTTTGGCACCACAGGCAGTGATTATTTTGCTTCAAAAAGCAGAAACAAACTGGCAGCTAAATGAGTGAACTGAGATAAGACAATCGTCCAATGTTACGTGTCAGAATGGATAATTCTTTTAGTCAATATTATTTCATTAATGGCTGTATATATAGCACTAGTGTTTTATACTTTTTTTTGGGGGGGTTGGTTTGGGAATTTTACATGACCAAAATCATGATGCAATCTGGGTTGGATGGGGTAATTGTGTGTTTACAAAGGGTAACTGTGTGTTTACAAAATGGTGAGTGTGAGAATGTCATTGCATTGTCAAATCCCAAGGTAGGTTCCAAAGGTCTGTGTCCAAGCAAGGGTATACCCTTTGAGCAGGCCATATGTTCTAATTAAATTATTCTCATAGGGGCAATGCTTAACTGAATGAATGGATTTGAGCTTCTATTTTTTTAATATATGGATGCCAACTTACCCATCTGAAGTAAGAGCAGTTTTGGTTTTATCAATTTATCTGCTGAAGTATCTTACTGCTTGGTGATGATGACTTTGTTGTAAGCTTTATTTTGTGGTAGTAATATCGCCTGCTTGTCATGTGGAAAAAAATTATGCTTGAATTCTCTCTCTTTACTTTTTCTTTTTCCTTTTTTTTTTGGGTCCAGGCTCTGCTATTGGCTTTAGGTTGGATAGCTTGCTCAAGCTAACTGAGACACGTGCTCGGAACAATAAGATGACTCTCATGCATTATCTCTGTAAGGTGATGATTGCTAGCTCTGGCCAGAGGATGACGACAAAATTTTTGCATTAGTTATGTGAAACTAGCTTTTAAGCTTGAATAGGCACTTATCCTCCTCAGGAAGCTTTAGTAACTTAATCATCTTCATTACACGTAAGTGAGGTTGTGCCAGGCTTAAAACTCATATTCTCATGACCAAAAACAGCTCAATATATGAATGTTAAGAGTTTGGATTTGTGCAGAGTAGTGGCAAATAAAGGTGGCCTGAGAAGGAAAACAGAAGATAACGAAAATATGGGCTAGACCTCCCCTCAAATTCAAATGTGGCTTTCGAATTTCGATGATGAAATATGGTTCTCTTTCCTAATTGTTGTCCTGAAGTTGGGCTGTACAAATTAATCGTTTTATTTATGGATTTATAAAATATACTCTGGGTTAGGTGGGAGAGGTATTGCCTCATTAATATCTGAACTTACATAAACCTTTTGTCAGTGTAGTTTGTGTTATTCCTGTATTCAATCAGAATGAAATAAACTGACACAAGGTGTTTTCCTCCTCCGGTTACTTTTAAATTGCCACAGCACTGTGGCATGTATATTAAATGATCTGCAGATGCTAATTAGTACCGAGATGTCAAAAACTAAAGTTCAATGATGACATGAACTTTTAAGAACTGCTGGATACAGTTTATGAGAGATATATGAATATGATTGTTTTATAAAACTTAGCTGTGGAAAGGAATTTCTGAAGGTTGTTATCACTCCGTCTATTTATTAAGCCTGTGTGGGCCTTTGCCTTGGTGACATAGTTTACGTGATGTGTGTTTGTTTATTCTGGTTTATATTTGACTTCTTCCTTTCATCCAAATGACAATGCTTGTATACTTTCCTTTTCACTATCAGCAACTCAAGTGTGTTTCTCTGATGTGCTTTTTTTTGTTTCCTTGATGAGCTTCAGGTACTAGCTGATAAACTACCAGAAGTTCTAGATTTCTCAAAAGACCTGGCGCATTTGGAACCAGCATCCAAGGTACTTTCTGCAAACATCCATGAAATAGGAAATTTAGGGTTGGCATGTCCTGTCCTTAAGTACTTCTTTCTCTCTTTCTAACACTTTAGAACTGTAAAAAAAAAAAAAATGTTCAAGCTTTAGAAAATTAAAAAAAAAAAAAAAAGAAGATAAAATGACGCTACATGTCAACATTTGTATTTCTGAAAGTTTCCATTGTTCAGCATTAAAGAGCAACAGTCTCCAAGCAGACCCTACTTTGCCATCCTGACAAATATGTGTCATTTCTTTTCAGATACAACTGAAATTCTTGGCAGAGGAAATGCAAGCAATAAGCAAAGGGTTGGAAAAGGTTATGCAGGAATTGTCTGTGTCTGAAAATGATGGTCCTGTTTCAGAAACTTTTTGCAAGGTTTGTTGAGCCCAACAATACTTTCTCTAATGAGTCTATCCTCCAATCTGCCTGTCAATGGATGACTGTTGAATGCCATTTATGATGATAATTACTATTGTTGATGGTGATTGGGGGCTCCCTACAGCTTCGCCCAAATTCTCAATTAGTTCAAATGTTTAGAATGTAATTAGATGTTTTTGAAGTCAGAGGAGGATAACAGTGGTTAGTTAGCAGGATCTGCGAACAGAATTTTCAAAAGAATATCGTTAACTTAATTAGGTAATAACTGCCATTTCCACTATTAAACAAGGGAGGCAAATAGAAAAATTGTTTATTTTGTTTTTTGTAGAGGGAAGGCTTGACTGAATATATATCCTAAACTTTTGTTTGGTTTGGATTTCATAATGTCACCTACAAAAATGTGGTGTTCGTTGGATCCTAGATACAACAAATTGCGGAAACTGATGTTTTAGCTTATTTCTGTAGATCTTGAAGGGGTTCCTTCGCTCTGCTGAAGCGGAAGTGAGGTCTTTAGCCTTACTCTACTCTGGGGTGGTATGTCTCATAATTTGGCATGAACAATAGAACTGAACTTGTACTTATCTCTGTATTATTATAAAATGATAATAACTGAGGAGATGTATTTCAGGGTAGAAATGTGGATTCATTGATTCTCTACTTTGGAGAAGATCCAGCTCGCTGCCCCTTTGAGCAAGGTACTGTTGCTAGACAATATTGAAATTCTGGTTTTGCTTAGGGAAAGAATGGTATACTGGCTAGTTTTGAAGATGATGTTGCCACCGCTGTTTTGTTTGCTTGACAATATGTCCGCAGGTGAATATAAAACTTTTACAAAATTATGTCAAATGATATATAGCCATGTTTGCTAGGACAATACAGTCTCCTATGAAGTCTGAGCTTCGTCAGACAAAATCCAGCCTCAATTTAATCTGTTTCTGAGCCCTTCTGACGAAGTTTTGTATGATATTTGACGGTCAAATTAGTAGTATCTCGTTATCCTGATCGCAAGTAATTATTTAAAAAGTGAGTGACAAAACAAATGAACAGACGGGGTAAAAGAGTGACAAAGCAAATTGAGTGTCTTTCTTACTAGTGAATAGGGTAGTTTGGCCTGTACTTTATTGAAGTATATATGCATTCAGTGGGGAATGGCTAAGATTATGATACCCTCAGCTTTAAAGCCATATTGATGGGTTGTGAGAATTTGGAATGCTGCTACAAGAAGATAGTTAGGTCATGGTTAAGGCTAGAGGCTGCAGCCACAGGATAAAGTATTTCATGGTACATTAGTGTAGGATTGTTGATGCATGGTCTCTTTTCACAGCAATTGCATTAGCTGATTTTCCTCTAATACTATTGCAGTTACCTCAACTCTTCTCAACTTTGTAAGAATGTTTAACAAATCCCATGAGGAGAACTGCAAGCAGAATGAACTTGAGATGAAAAAAGCAGCCGAAATTGACAAGTCGAAGCTAGGCAATTCTCATAAGAAGGCTGATCATCAACTACAGGCATCGCTTTTGACGAGTAATGTTCTATGATCATGCTTCCATGTAGGTCAAGAAAGGAGATGTTCAGCTCAACCTTCTGCTTACTAGCGACAATGGAAAAACAGATAGTTTAGGGGGTAGTGAATAGACTGTACATATCAAGCAGTAGCACAATTAGGTCCAGCTGTATAGTGACAACAACTTACTGTTAACCACAACCTTTCTTGGTAAGTTTTCTCCATCTAATTGAACAGCATGCCTCGATACATGGCTTCATTTATTTAACACGAATCTTCATACATTTCTCTCCGCAGGAATTTTTCTGTTATGTGATCTTCACCTGTTCGTTTGAAGAAGAAAGGCAGTTAGCCAGCAAGGAATAAATCATCTGATTCGCAATTGTAAAAGATCCAGATGAGAAGCTAGTCATAAGTAATTTCTGGGGACACAGTTTCAGGGTAGGAATTTTCTAACACCTGCCTTTGCATCCTCTTTTTAGCAATTTGTAGAAGTGGTGAATTGCCTGATTTGAATGACCTCAGACACAATAATTCCCTTTTGTAGAAAATCAATCAACTTGTCTTGTAGCACAGGTATTATTGATGAACTTGTTCTTTCTGGATGACATCGTCGTCGTCATGTTTTCTGTTGTCACTCTTGTTCCATTTAGTATTTCATTCCTTTTGATATTTCAAACCAATGCCGTCTACTCTGCACGCTACTTTGGATAGTATCAAAAAGAATTTCGGGTACTCCTGAAAGTTCGTTTCCTACTGGTTCTTGTTCCAATAGTAGGTACGAGAATTACTTGCCTGGAGTACTACAGCAGTTTAACACGACAATCGTTCATGTCGTTCGAGCTCGTGAATGAAATTCGCTTTCAGAGTTAAATGTTAACCTCGCCCACCAAATTCTCCGATTATTTTGTGGGAAGCGGATAGTTGCTATTTGCCTGCTTCATGCTGAATCAGTATAGAGTTGATGTAGAGAGATTACACGGGAAAAGCAAAGCAATTACTATGAGCAGTGTCGGACTTGTTCTTTGCTATTGTGGCGAATTCGTTCTTATGAGAATTGAATTGTGGAATTAGGGACTAATGTCTGCTCATAAACTCTAGCCTCATCATTAATCATCATATGATCGTGACAGGAATGATAAAGAAAAGAAAAAATATTATTTTTTCTCATCTCCTATTTTTTTTTTTCTGGATTTCGGAGCTGACAGGACATTATGTTATGATAAACAACACATGACTAGCTGTCCAAGGGACCGCGGGCCGGGGACCCCAACGTGCATTCTATGATCTGAATGAATAAACAAAGTTGTGACGTAAATGTTGCTGAGGTGAACAGTGCCTTTGGCCAATAAGTCCCGGAGTTGGTAGGAATACATTGAAAGAAAGCACTCGTGAGCGAACCAAATCATCTATAATTTACTTTAATTAATTGGACCACCCATAAAACATTCTTTTTCCCCCCTTATCTCATGCAATTATCAACTGGATAATTTCATAGATTATCTCAGTTGCGAAACCTTTGGAGTCGCATTGAATAAATACTCGAGATCAGAAGGCAGTTCCCAACTTTCAATAATTATATAATGCCATTTATTAAATGTGATAACAAATAAATAAAAAAACAAAAAAAAAACAGGTGGCCCGTCAGACCTAAAAAAGCGTCGAGGAACGTGAGATCTGTTACTGTTCGTTCTCCCTCTGGGCGTTGAATGCCATGCATCACGTGCCGTCGACGGAATCGCAGAGCGTGTGGGGTCCAGTCTGATCAGAAGATCGCCACCGCCGCTTCCGGTGGACAGGTGGCGCATCTGATCATGTCCCCGGCAAGAACGATCCCGATGTCTCCTATGCAAATTCCAAGAGCAACCCCACCATGAAAATTTTCCCCCAATTCGAGGGTTTTTCTCTTCATGCTGCGCTTCGGGACTTCAGTGAAGTCCTGGGTCAGAGTGCCAATTCCGGACTAAAGAGTTATTAATGGTAGAGATTTTCGATGTGGGTTTCTTCAAATTTAAGTAATTCATTCAGAAAATCTCTGCAGTTTTTTTCTTCTTTTTTTTTGAAGTACGGAGAATCTTGGGTAGTTCTCGAAACGGTTCATTAATTATACTTATCGTGAAATCATGTTCGATTTCCACCGCACCGATCACGCATGGTACGAAAGAAGATCCATGTATAAAAATAATGGACTTTCTTTAGTTAGGTGCGCAGCAAGTTGTTGACAAAAACTCAATGTATGCTTTGGAGATTGGACGCTTTTAAATCATGTTCAACTTGAGGGTACGCATTATATCACCATTTAAAGAAAAAAATTAAAAAATCATAAAAAAAATTCATAAACTAATAAAAAATTATTTTTTTGTCACAAAAATCTTAAATTTGTATAATTATAATAAATTTACATTTTGATAGTTTTGTTAAATTTTATCATCAAATTGTTAACTTGAATAATATGTAACAACGAGTTTAGGATTTTGTCGTCTATTTATAAGTATACCGGTAGTATTAATTCAATTTAATGAAAATTAATAAATAGTAAATTTGTTACAATGCATTAATATAGGATTTTTGTGTTTAAAAATTATTTTATTATAGATATATCAAGTTGGAGTTTTTGTGATACTAGCTTATTAGAAATTTTCACTATTTTTCTAACGTTGTGATTCCTCATCGAAATCAAGACCAAAAAATTACATGACTTCGTCATCTTGTGTCGGTGAGCGTTAAAAAACGAAGAGACAAGCGCTCTCTCTCTCTCTCTCTCTCTCTCTCTCTCCGTGACAACGTACGATTTGGCCTCACATGCTCAGTCTCCTAAAGGTCTGATCAATTTTGTACGTCTAATTTTTCTTTAGGGGCATGCCTTTGATTCCATCGGCCGGTCGGGCGCCAAACATTCTCTTCCCCACAAGCCATGCCATCGAATCATGATCCGTTCGATCTCGTTCCGTTTTTCTAATTGCAGAGGAGCGGGCGATTACTTTTTTTTGGAGCACGGATCTTTCGACATAAAGAAGATCAGCTGAGATGATTTGCCTCTTAAACATGGCCATGATGACCTATAGAACGACAAACGGGTCATGGGGATGCAAATTATTATCATAGTTAGTACTAGCGTTGTTATCATCATCATTATTGTTATCATTGTTGTTATTATAATCATTATGATTGAACATGATGTTGGCCCTTTCAAATCTTCTTTTTGATAATTTGTCGTGACATTAATAGCGTGCAGTGGAATAATGGCTTTCGACGTGTCTTTAATCGGTGGGTTACAAAGATGAATGTCATTTGCGCTAATACTAACTTAATTGGGTCGTTTTTTTTTTTTTTAAATTGCTTGATACATGAGTTTTTCTAAGGTGAGGGTTGTTTCTAATTTTGGTCAAGATGAGTTTGGGGGAAAATTATCCAAAAGCCTATTGCACTTTTACCTATTTAGTCATAAACCTTTTAATTTTATTAATTAATTCCTAAACTTTTTTACCTTTCACCAATTGAGTCCATTTAGTTAATTTTGATTAGAATTTGTTGATGTGGACGACTAACACTGATGTGTCACTTTTTGATAATTTTTTTAATTTTTTAATTTTTTTTTCTTCTTCTTCTTTTTTTGGGTTTTGGAGTTAGGCTGGCAAGGGTGGCTAGCCGACCCTCGCCCCTCACTAGCTTTGGGCAACAAGGGGTGTCACAACCCTCACCTCTCGCTAGTTTTAGGCAACAATGTGCGACACCCTTGCCCGAGGCCGGCTAGGGTTGGCTAGCCCTCGCTCGTGGCTAGCGAGGGTCGCCAACCCTTGCCTATGGCTAATGAGGGTTGGCCGACCACCCTTGCTTGACCTAACTCCAAAACCAAAAAAAATAAAGGAAGAAAAAAATAAAAATTCAAAAAATATATATTAAAATATTATAAAAAGTGCAACGTTGGCACCACTTATCTACGTTAGTAATTTTTCCAATCAATTGATTCAATTGGTAAAATATGAAAATGTTTAAAATTTAATTTGCAAAATTGAAAAATTTAAGATTAAATTGATAAAAGTGTAATATTAAAAACTTTTGGATAATTTTCCCTAAGTTCAGGCCATTGGCTTTTCTAGATCAACTCAAGTGTGAATTGAGCTCAATGTTTGAGTGGGTTCAGCGAGTTTATTGAGTTAAGTCCCAAAATTGCCACCCCTACTTAAAAGCTGACACCTTGTATTTTCCTTACTACCAATAAACATGGAACGATCCAATACCAAATCCAAGGAGATATGCAAATTTGAGGACAAGTTACCCATGTTGGTGCATGTACTTTCGGATCAGAATTCATTTTGTTCCCGCCCCGAAGCATGAGCTTGACATCTTCTCTTTTTGGGTCAAGTGGATGTGTTTATACGTAAAGAGGAACGCATTGCATTATTGACTGTACATTCAATTCAACCCTGCCAAAATTCAGAAGAAAAGGCTGAAGGATTTTCACTCCTCGATAAAGTGAGATATCTGACAGTTTAGTCCTTGAATGAAGACTAGCTACTTTTCCTCTTCCAAGGATATAATAGGGGAGATCCGATGGGAAATCTGAAAGATAGATTATGTTTTGTTAATACATTTTGAGGATTAATCAAAATCACAATTAATTACAGGGCAATGGATTATCAAACTTCTGATGACTCCTCAGCGAAATTTAATTTCTTGTGAATCATGGTGCGAAGGAGAGAGGAATCGAAGAGGATAAAGTTTGAAGTAAATTACTTTGATAAGAGCTCAGTAACATATTCAATTGCATTCTTCAAGGTTAGAAGTGATAGTCAATGTTGCGTTGGCACTATGTCACATGACCTAATCACATAACACATGGTTAGACCAAAATAAGCAATCGATTCAAGAAAATACAAGTTAATTTTGTAGAACCAACCCAAGCTAAATTATTGTTATACCCGTGATGTGAACTAGCAATATACGCAACAAAAATTAACAAATTTAGAGAAAGAGAACTGCAAATGGGATTTATAGTAGTTCGGTTTGAGTGTGCCTACTCCTTTCTTCTAGCTCTAACAATTCAGTAGACTAAACTCCACTTGTTATGTCAAGAGTACCAATATTGCACCGTTACAAGTGCAAAAACTGCTATCACGTAGAACTAGACTTTCTTTTATAGCATTCCCACTATAGATTAAGAAACTACAAGACCCCACAATTATTTACACAGCATAGCATATCCTCTGCCCAAACTATAAACCCCACCTCTTAAGTGTTTAGAAAGAACCCTTCTCGCATTTTGTCTCTTACCTAAATAGATGACTTCGCTCTAAGTAAAGCCACTTCTCTTATGTTTGAATGAGTTTACTGCTCTTGTTAACTCTTAAGAATCACACTTAAAACTGATATCATAAGCCTCCGAAAGAGATGGACCCAAAAACCTCTTAGGAATGCTCACTTCTCTTGTTTTTGCCTTTCGGTTTTTGTTTGTCTCGAAATAATCATTGGACGTGACTTCTACGTTACTGAAGTCAACAACCTGTTTTCTTGCTGACCAAACATCAATGTGGGGTACCAATCGTTTAGTTCAACTAATGCTTGGTGAAGAATAAATTGGTTATTGTGCTACATAGGTTTATTTTGTACTAAAAATCAATCGAATTAATTGGATTTTTCCTACTTGTTTATGTTCTCCCTTTGTTTAATATTTATAGGTTTATTTTTCAAGGGCGACCTAAGATTATTCTCACGCATTCTTGTCTCAAGGAAGAATTTTTCCTTTTGTTTAAAAGAATAATTTAATTGGACAAGAAAAAGAATAGGCATTCAATTGAATGCGTACGCTGTTGGGCGACATGGCACGGCTTAGATCTTCACTACAGAGTCCAACTGCACTACCTAAAAGTTGTTTTTAGTTGGACTTTGATACATATTTAAGGACTTTAAGGGCTTCCAATGTTGTTACCACTTAATAGAAGCTTTCCTCTCATCTCATCTTATCTCATCTCAAAATTTTCACATTTTAAGTTCGATTTCTTTGACCTCGTCAAGAAAATACAAATTTTGTGAAACCAACCCCAATAAAAATATTGCTTCCATGCACAAGTAGAATAGCAATATAAGCGGTGAAAATTAATGAGTTTAGTTAAAGAGAAATTTCAAAGGAGATTTATAGAAGTTCGTTTTGGGTGTGCCTACTCTCTTCTTGCTTTAATAGCCCAAACAAGCTAAATTCCACTAGCTACGTCAAGAGCATAAGTACCGTCTAGTTACAACAACCTCTCGATAGGCTAAATACTACTTGGACCCTCTAATGGCTGTTCTCACACCTTGTACACACAGCACAATAGATTTTCTCCCTAAACAATAAACCACACATCTAAATGTTTACAAAAAAATCTTTTGCCCACTTTGTCTCTCACCTAAACAAATACCTTCACTCTAGGCACAATGGCTTCTCTCGTGTGTTTACAAATGAGTTTGCCACTGAACAACACTCAAATGGATGGTACAACCATACAAAAGAGATGGACTTGAAACCTCTCAAGAATGCTTAATTTATCTTATTTTTTTCTCTATTCAACTACCCAATCTTTTAAACGAGTTTTCTCCAATTTATAGAGCTCCAAATTCGAACGTTGCACTTGGATCATATAGCTGTTATATCCTTGAAAAACATGTACATAACATTCTCTCAATTTAAGCTGTCGATCAAATTTTCTATTGATGACAAATTATCTTATATTGATGGCAGGTTTTGATTACGTAGTCTCACCAATCTCTTAAGTGAGTTCGTTTTTTATTTTTCAGCATAAATAATTTGGAATATCATACTTTATTGCCATGAGCCAGGTCTTCAATTTAGAAGCTGCAATAATCGTCAAAAATATATATGAAAAGTGCCACAAATCAAATTTGATTGTTCTGCAAAACCAAGATTTTGGTTCTACACCTTTCTTATGGAGTATTCAGACTTAGGGGTACATTTATTTGAAAGAAAATTGTTTCCTGAAAATTATTTTTCGACTTTCCTGTGTTTGGACAACAAAAAATTAGTCAATTTATGAAAAGCCTTTTTTCCGCAGATTGAAAATAACAAGCTTAGATCGAGAGAAAACGACTTTCCCTTAAAGGAATAATGAAAAATTTATTGCTAATTCTTATTGATAAAATTAACTTAAATAAGACTTTGTCAATGCATTTTAGTGAATTCACTTATTATCAAACACCATATTTGGCACAAACAAACGTTGAAAAATGATTTACTGTCTCTGAAATTGGTTTTTCCAAAAATATTTTCAGTAATGACAAGTTTTTATTGAAACAAACACATCTTTAGTGAAATTTGACTCGTATGCTTGTAGAGTCATATCCTAGTTTCTAGATGATTTAGACATAAGCATCTGCACACTTCAACGTCATTAATACTTGGACAAAGCTTTTGTCATCATCAAAACCCTCTGGGAATATTTTCAAACTAACACGGTAACTACACATGCTTCGAGTGAACTTAACCATATACGTCTCTGTCATAAATGGACTGATCCCTTTACATTTTCCAGCTTCAATCCAGCTCACAGTTTTCAATATTAGATAGCTAGATGGAAGATCAAAGTACATTATTCTCAATGGAACACTCCAAAAAACAAAAAAATTATGTCATGCCTTACAAATCTGAAAGAACACTGCCACGAAAATGTATCTACACCTCCAAAATGGTAGCATTAATGTTAATGCTGCTTCGTAGCACTCGCCAGCTTTCGGTGGGGTTTAGTGTCTACACCTATAGCCTCACGACCCTAAAGTTTGACTAATCCTTTTTAATTAGTTAGGTTGTCCTAGTTGGTCCATTCTCTTGCTAATCTCGCAATAATCAACGGATGTCACTTTTTTAAAAGGTCAGTAAATCTGTTTTCTTACTGACCAACATCGATATAACTAATGCTTTGGTGAAGATAAATTTGTCTATTGCGCTACATATATGTCACGTTTTAAGTGTCTGTAGCGGTTTGGACTTTTGTAATAAACAATTGATCAAGCAAATTGGGTTTTTCCTATTTGTTTTATGCTCTCCCTTTGCTCAACGTAGGTTTTATCTTTCAAGTTTCGAGGAGGACCTAAGATTATTCTCATGGATTTTTGTGTTAAAGCAAGAATTTCAATCTTGTTTAGAGGAAGCAATTCAATTGGCCTCGGAAAAGAATAGTTTCATTTAATTGCTTGCGAATGCTATTGGGCAAATTGTCACGGACAGTGCCTTCACTAGGTGACCCGATTGCTGTACCTAAAAATCATGTCAATTTGATTGGACTTTGATTAATGTTTAAAGTCTAAAGGACTTACCAAGGTTGTTGTGACTTATGAGATGCTTTCCTCTCACCTCATCTCCTCTTTAGATTTACTCATTTTAAGTTTGATTTCTTTGACCTTTGTAAAAATTATTAACGTCGTATCGATCGTGCCATGTAAAATGGCCAAGCGTCCACCTTAGTGATTTCCATTTAAATAAACTGTATAGATTTTATTGGCAAATCATTAAAATGTTTAAGACTCAATTAGCCAAATTGAAAATTTTATGATTGAATTGGTACAAATACAATAGGTTATGACTCTTTTGGTAATTTTTCCTCTTCTTTCTAATAATGTGTCGTGATATTAATAGCATACTCTTAAGCCCCAACAAAATGAGGGCTCCAACTATGTCTCAAATTGGTGGTTTATTAACATGTATATCACTCACACTTCTACTTAACTAGGTCGATTTCAAATTGCTTAGGACATGAGTTTTCAAAGTGTGGGTTGTTTCTAATTTTAGTTAGGATGAGTTTGGATTATTGGCATTTCTATATAGGTTAATATTTAAAAAAATCCTAAACTAGTATACCTAAGATAAATCTATCACAAATTAATTTTTTAATCCCAAAAAACTATAAATTGGTACACTTATGACAAATTTACCCAAAGCTATATTTTTTACCACAAAAAAATTCTCAAACTAGTACATTTGTGATAAATTTACCCTTTATTAGTTTCCGTTAAATTGGATTAATACCATAAAAACCACAAATTGGAATAGAGGTAAATCTCAAATTAGTGCACCCGTTAACTATCATGTATCATTTGATTTAGCAATTATTGGTAAAATTTAACGGAGGGTAAATGTATCACATATGTATTAGTTTGAAGTTTTTAGTAAATTTGTCAAGGATGTATCCATTTGAAATTTTTTGAAGCATTGACTATTTTTAAATTGACTCAAATGTGAATTGAGTTCGATCTTCGGGTGGGTTCGCTGAGTTTATTGGGTCGAGTCATAAATTGACACCTCAACGTGAAAGCCGATGCCTTGTTTTCTCCTTACTACAAGTAAACGC
The DNA here is from genome assembly GCA_014182845.1 of Corymbia calophylla. Taxonomy (NCBI): domain Eukaryota; kingdom Viridiplantae; phylum Streptophyta; class Magnoliopsida; order Myrtales; family Myrtaceae; genus Corymbia; species Corymbia calophylla. The sequence goes on from CM024695.1 coordinate 28,181,634, forward strand.
AGAACGATCCAATACCGAATCCAGGAAGATAGGCAAATTTGAGGAAAAGTCATCCATGTTGGTGCATGTACTTTTGGCTCAGAATTTATTTTGTTCCTTCCCCAATAGGCATGAGTTTGACTTTTTTCTCTATTTGGGTCATGTGGATATATTTGTGCACACAAGGGAACGCATTGCATTATTGATGGTACACTCAATTCAACCCTACCAAACTTCAGAAGAAAAAGGTCGACAGATGGTCACTCTTGCTATAGTAAGAAATTTTACCGTTTTAGTTCTTGAATAAAGACTGGCTACTTTTTCCCTTCCGTGGACAAAATAGGGAGATCCGTTAGGAATTCCGGAAGATAGATTATATTTTGTTATATACATTTTGAGGATTAACGAATTCACATTTAATTACGGGGCAATGGATTATTGAATTTCTCGATCACACTTCTCCACGAAATTCAATTTCTCGTGAATTATGGTGGAAAGGAGAGAGAAATGAATCGGAATGGAAGTATAAGATTCTTAGACCAGTATTACTATTCATGTTAATTCCAACTTAGATAATGTATGACAAGATCTTACATCTTTATTGGTCTAGTCAATTGGATTCTTCAAGGTTAGAAGGGCGACTCAATATTCTATATTACTGTTGGCACTTGGCAAAATTATTTAAAAAATCCTAAATTTATTATATTTATATCAATTCAATTCTAAAATTTTCAATTGTGTTAATTTAGGTCTAAATCTTTTCACATTTTATTAATTGAGTTCATCCTGGCTAATTTAACCTGAAAATTGCTGATATGTACGCCAACAATCCTACATAGCATAGCTAGGGCTAAGGCTAAGATTTTTTTTATAATTTTTTTGAATTTTTTTGAATTTTTCTTTAATTTTTTTGTTTACACTAAGTACCAACAACCCTCGCCGACACTGGGCAAGGGTGTTGTGGCCCTTGCTTGATGCCCTCATTGGCCAAAGCGAGGATGCACGGTCCCTCTCGCTAGCCTTTAGTCCCAAAACAAAAGAAAAGAAAAGAAAAGAAAAGACCAAAAAAAGTCATAACAAATCAAATAAAAATGATTGAAATAGTATTAAAGATGTCAACATCAATTTGGCCATACCATGTAGGATGACTAGTGCGTCCTTCAGTAATTTTTGACCAAAATTGATCGGATAGACTGAATTGGTAAAATATGAAAATGTTTATAACTAAATTGACACAATTAAAAAGTTTTTGATTTAATTAACACAAATGCAATAGATTTTATAACTTTTTGGTAATTTTCCCAGACTTTGTTGCATGCCCTAATAACTTAGCACGCCGTCGGATCCAAATAAGCAATCAAGAGAGGGAGGGGCCACATTGATTTCTCTAGAAAACAAAAACTAATTTTTGTAAAATCAATTCCAATAAATATGTTTTTTTTTTTAGAACAAAAGTGAACTGAGGATATAAATAGCAAAAAATATAACGATTTAACAAAAACGATTCCCGTAGTAGCGGCGAGCGAAATGGGAGCAGCCTAAATCGTGAAAACGGAGTTGTGGGAGAGCAATACAAGCGTCGTGCTGCTAGGCGAAGCAGTGGAATGCTACACCCTAGACTCCTTTTCAGGGGATTATCTAGGAGAAATGATTAATATTTCGATCATGATTTTATTTTAAATAGGATTCCATTTCCATAAGAATTGAATTCAAAAATTCCTTTCGAGTTTTAGATCTCTCAACCCTTACCTCAGAGATTGATTAAAAATTCATGGGATGAGAAAAGAGAAACTGCAAACCCAAGTCCAGTGGATTTACGCATCCAAGCAAGTTAGAAGCAATAGTATCACTACAGGTTCACAACACTTGCTAGCCTTCCGTGGGTTACCCGTACCTCGCGACTCTTAAAAATTCGCACGAATCTTTTTAATTCCTTAGGCTATTCTATTTTCCCCCTCTTTTTCTTTTTTCTTTTTTGTTTTATCTCGAAATAATCATTGGATGTGACTTTTTTAAGCCCTTGAGGTCAATAGATCCGTTTTCTAATTGACCAACCATCAATGTGGTGTACCAATTGTCTAGCTCAACTAATGCTTGGTAAGTAATAAATTGTCTATTGTACTACGTACATGAACAATTTTTAAGTGGCTATAGTGGGTTGATCCATCGCTAGACAATCGAGCTAATCGGATTTTGCCTATTTGTTTATGTTCTCCCTTTGTTTAATGTATATATAAATCTAAGGGTGACCTAAGATTATTCTCATTGATGCTTGTCTTGATCAAGGGCTTCCCCTTTTGTTTAAAGGAGCGATTTAATTGGCCCAAGAAAAAGAATGGCTTCATCTAATTGAATGTCTTCATCTAATTGAATGTCGTACACTAGTGGGCGAAAATGGCGCGAGCAGTATCTCTCTCTGTATACATTGGAGGATATTTTAAGAATTCCGATACTATTCCCTTCTATTACATATGCCATTCATAAAACCAAACAGTGCAGTAGCTATTGCATACTTAAACTAAACAAGTCATAGTTCTTACACCTCTGATAATCATTACACCTAGCATTATTTTATTACTGAAATCAAATGAATTACGAGTGACGTCTCATGGTCTTTTACATCTTTAAGTATAACCTACTGATTAAATGTCCACTCAAAAGTGGTCACGTTACATGCTTATTACTCTTACATTTCAAATTTAGTATAATCATCGGTGCCCTTTTGACTTAACTCCTCAAACTCATCTCAAGTTTTTTTTCCTTCAAAAACCGACACGACCAACCCCAACGACACTAAGTCATACGACAAAATGCATTTAGCTACGACATCATTAAAACAGTTTGGTCCCCATCCCTCAAGAGACGGCACTCTCTTTTCTTTCTTTTTTTTTTGGGGGTAAATTTTTTTTTTCTTACTCTCCATCTACGTGCACATTACTCTGCCTCTCATGCCTCCGGACAAGAAAGCAGTTAACCTTATTCTCTAATGATATACATTTTCTGAGCAACCTCGTCTCCGTCTGCATGTGGGATCAAATGACTTTTGGTTGCCTCGTTCATGGTGCCTCCTCAGGAATCCCCTTTGTTGTTGCAAAAGTTAAAGTTTGCCCTAATTTTTTTTTATTTAATGTCCCTCCCGATCTTTTCCCCAACAAAAGTGAAGGTTCGTATCCCATCCTCAACGCCTCCATCATTTAGCCCCCGCTCCGATTTATCCCCGCTTTTTCCCCCACAAACCCAGAGACGCCAAAAAGCGAAAGTGTTGTAACGTTGAGAACATATAAAACCAAGATTAACAAACCGACAATATATAAATGATGTAATGAAATTTCTATATATTTCAGTTTTATCACATTGGAAATGAATAATTTAGCTATAGATGATTGTTCATGTCAAGAATGTAGGACGTGAGACGTAATTCGAATTTACAAGATTTGTATTAGTTGAGATTGTTTCGAATGAAAATTGATATTAGATAAGGAGATTATAGTCAAATATAAAAATATTTACTCTGGCATTATATGATCACCATTTCATAAGTTAATCTCTGCATCTTTCCCATCGTTGAAAGCGGAAAAAAAAAACTTAAAAATGAGAAGAATCGCGTATCTAAATTACAGGGTGTTCCATTCAAAGTAATCTTGCGAGACCCATCTTGTCAATTTCGTGGATGGAATCACGGACCAGGTTAAATTGAATTTTCATGGGATAGTCCAATTATTGGGGAAAAAAAAAAAAACCACCAACAGTCACTTTTGCGCTCACTCACTCACTCACTCACTCACTCACTCACTCTCTCTCTCTCTCTCTCTCTCTCTCTGTCTCACTCCCTCTGGTACAGCTCCTCTATTCTTTTGCCTGAGGAGTCGTGTTGGTGTGTGAGTTTTTTTTTTACCCCCACCACCATCATCATCATCACCAAACTGCTCCCTCATTTCCATTTCTTTAGCTTAACGCTTCTTATCCAATTGACTCCCACCATGTCCCAGTGAGTCTGTACTGCTGCTACTCATTGGCCACAGGAAAAAAAAGGAAGCAACAGCGCGAGAGTGGCGACATTATAATATCGCCCCACCCTCGTCCTATAAGATCGAGTAGATGGACGTGAGCAGGCGCAGAGTGGGAGCCAAGGTGGGCGTGGTTCCTGGGTCGGTGTGGGAGAGCAGGATGAGGAGCGACGAGGGGAAGGGCGGCATCAGGGTCTTCAATGGCGACGACAAGACGGAAGAGCCCGCCGAGAACAATGGCAATGCCGGCAGAACCAAGCGAGGCGGGTCTGTTTCTGCCGGCGGGAAGAGGAAGACGTGGAAATCCGAGAGCGGTGATGGCGGTCCAGTTGCTCAGGTGTCGGGCACGAGGGCGAGAGGTGAATTGAGCAAGAGCGGTGATGGCGGTCCAGTTGCTCAGGTATCGGGCTCGAGGGCGAGAGGTGAATTGAGCAAGAGCGCTGATGGCGGTCCAGTTGCTCAGGTGTCGGGCACGAGGGCGAGAGGTGAATTGAGCAAGAGCGCTGATGAGGTGGTCGAGAAGAAGAGCCCGGCTGTGGCCAAGAGGGCAAGAGGGACTCTCTGTCTGGTGCTGATGAGGCGGTCCAGAGAAGCCCGGGTCCGGTGAGGAGAGCAAGATCCGAAGCTGTCAGGGGGTCCGTTGAGAAGAGTCCGGTGGAATTGAGGAAAGTTAAATCTGATTCGGCCAAGGTTTTGGATCAATCAAGAAGGGATGGCGACGGTGGCAAAAGTGAAGAGAATGCAGTTCGGTCGAGTACGGAGAACTCGGAGCCACCCGCCGTTCTTGATGGATCGTGCCAAGAGGAGGAGGAGGAGGAGGAGGTGGGAGGAGGAGGAGGGGGAGGAGGGGGAGGTCGGGGGGGAAAAGGAAGCGGAGGAGAAGGAAGCCATTGATGGATCTGCTGATAGATATGAGGAAGACGACTCAGTCGGCGAGAGCAAATCGGATGAAATTCGCAAGGAGGTCATTTCGAGCAACGCGAGTCAGGTCAAGTCTGCTCCAAAAGAAGCACCTCGCGAAGATGACAACGATAGCAATGCTAATGCAGCCAACGATTTGGTCGAAGAAGAAGAGGAGGAAGAAGAATTATTTTCTGAAGAATTAGAGGAAGAGGAAGAGGAAGGAGAAGGAGAGCTTGATGAAGATACTCAGACCGAGACTGAGAGCAAGAGCTTGGAGATCAAAGAAATTGTAGTAGAGGAAAAGACCAGTGATGTCGCCGTGAAGGAAGAGACGAAGCCTATCCAAGTCACTAAAAAGTCCAAACCCATTTCTCCAATTGCGAAGAAACAGCCGCCTTCTGCGGGGAAGCAACTGAGAGTACACAGGAACATTGCGAATCCAACTCCGAGCAAGACCTTCACTTCCTCCCCCTCCTCCTCCAATGTCCTCCATAAACAGCCTCCTCCTGTCCCAAGACGTTCCTCGCTTCACCAAAATTTCGCCGCCAAGACCAATTCATGTGAGCCCCTCGTTTTGTTTTCCTTCCGTGCATAGAATTGCTTGAGAATTTTCGTGTCTGGGATTTTATGTTTTGCCCCATTTTCTTGCATTTTCTCTGTTTCTGACCCGGTTCTTTCTTTCTTTTTCTCTCCCTGCAGTTTCAGATAAATACCAGAGTGTTCCACAGAGACAGAATAAGTTGCAGAGTTTAGGTCAATTTTGGTCTCTGGGTCTTGAGTTAAGGTTCTTTGAACTTTTCCTTTCTTGAGATGGCTAAATTTTTGCTTCATTTTATTTTTCAGCGGATTTGGTTATGTGGAGAGATGTATCAAGGTCAGCGTTCATCTTTGGATTGGGGACGTTTGTCGTGATCTCATCCTCCTACACAAAGGACATAAATTTCAGGTAAAAGAAGGTCGCCAAATTGTTGATTTCATCTAAACCCATTTCTCAGAACAGAAGGATGAAGCTAAAAATTCTCTGTTGGTTTTTCCCTTCTGCAGCTGCATTGCTGTAATTTCCTATCTGGGTTTGTTCTATCTTGCTGCAATTTTCCTGTACAGATCCCTTATACGCAGGTAAATTTATATGTCATGACTTAGCAATTGATCAATCGATTCACGATTCTTTCTTTCTCCTCATTGAATTTGTACAAATTTATTTTCAGAGGTTATGTAGATATAGATGACAGCAGCTGTGTTTTGGGAGAGGAAGAGGCGATCTGGTTGCTGAAAGTGGTGCTCCCTTACTTGAACGAGTTCTTGTTGAAGCTCAAGGCTCTGTTTTCTGGAGATCCAGGAACCACAATGAAGGTTAATTCGATTAGATTTATGCAAGTTATTCTTTTTTTCAAGAAAAAAATGCCAGAAAATGGGGAAATCGCAGTGATTCTGATGGATGTTGTTTGATGATGGCAGTTGGCAGTGCTGCTCTTTGTTTTGGCCAGGTGTGGGAGCTCCATCACCATCTGGAAGATGGCAAAATTTGGTAAGTCCGCTAACAATTTTCCGTTCTTCTGGAACAGTTAATTTATTGTGTATTTTTACTATTACTTTTTTTATTTAAAGTTAAATCATATCATGCACTCACTTTGATTTTTCCTTAATCCAAAAAAATACCTGAAATTTTCATAATTTACAAGTGGTGGTATACAAATTCACATATAATTTTTTCATAATTCTTTGACACTTAGATTATATTTTAGATTTTATCCAGAAAGTGAGAAAAAGATCTATTTTTGGCTTAGTAAACAGACACCCCACAAAAAACTCTATTCTCAATTAAGCATAGTCATTCTGGGGTGGTGGAATTTGTCTCTTTTCTCTTTTATTTTTTCCATTGCGGGCGTGCAGTGGCAAACTGCAGCCTGCAGACAAGCAGCAAGCAACTGTTGAATTCTGAATATTCTGTCCACAATTTCCTTTTCATTTTATTTTCTGTCGACTGACGTTTGGGTGTTGCTCACGCACACACACATACACACTGGGCAAAACAGGCTTTTTCGGAGCATTCACCGTACCAAAAGTCTGCTCTTCGTATTCCGGCCAGATCACTGCATACGGTAAAAAGCCTTCGCCTTGAATTCCACTTTAGCCTCTTCTTTCTATCATTGCAGCATCATCCCATCGTGCGGTCATACCATGAAAATATCGGTGCTTGTGCATGCATTGCATTCTCAAACCAACAAGCTTTTCTATGTAGACAAGATGCTAGAGACTCCTCAGAATACCAGGTTAATACCGGAGTCGGTATTACTCCTTTTGCCGGCCAGTTTAGCCTCCGGCACAGTTCTTTTGCCCTTTTTTTTTTCCCACTTTTGACCGATTCAACCGACTCGACCGCATCCCCCTCAAAAACCTAGCTTGTGCCCTAAAGCATTGAGCTTTGCCATTGTTCCAAACAAGAATTTCCCCGTGTCATGGAATAGGATCTTTCAAGAACCTGCCTCAGCTTAAACATCAATTAATGGATTAGTACAAGGAGTGAAAGTGTGATTCGTACTAGTGGCCGTTAACGGGACATGGGCCCTCCCCTCCATGTTTTGGACCTTTTGGTGGAAGAATTGAACGGTTGGTTCTAGGTTGTCTCTGTTATCCAACGGCTCTTTTTTGTTAAGCGATGCTTTGCTTGTGGGAATGGGTTTTGTTGGGTCCCATGGGTCGTCTTAGGATCCCAAAACAACACCATCAAAACTACATAATTACCTCTAACCTAATGTGATGTTCTTTCCATGTGTCTCTGTACCTCTCACGAGATGCTTTCTTAAAGCAAAGTTTTGGAACCGAAAACATTGAACAGGACAGGTACGGTTTCTAGTAGTGCTTGCTAGGACCATCTTTAGTCCATTTTCTTTGCAGGGCCCATTTGACAGGCCATGTGTCAGCGGATCTCATTGGTCTTTCTATTAGGGCCCATGTGACAGTTTCTAGTACTGCTTGCTTGGACCATCTTGAGTCCTTTTTCCCTTGGGTCTTTCTATTAGGGCCCATTCGACAGATTTATGTGTCAGCTGATCTCGTTGGGAATTGGTTAGGCCCAAGAATTAGAGGGTCATTACGGCTCTCTCCTGCCAAAGCAATTTTCCTTGCCATTATGTCTAATTTTATGCGAGTTATTTAATCGAGCTGAATCAAGTTGATATACTGACAAATGGGTTGATGAAAGTTTAATCTGAAGTTCGAGAATTTATCGTAAATCTAGTAATATGCGGTGGTTCCTTTTTTCTTGGTGTGAAGGCAAATTTTATATACGACGCTTTCGAGATGCTTGGAACTCATGTTCTCACAAGAAGGCTGTGGCGGTAGGCATATTCACTCTCGTGTGGAACTTATGTTCAGTTGTCGCGAGAATTTGGGCAGGTAAACACATTGTTATGAAGAAGGAAATTATCAATTTTTTTTTTAAATTTCGCAAAGGTTCCTTATTATTATTTCGATGGTTTATTTACCTTCTTTTCTTATTCTTTGTTGGGTTTCAGTGTTCATGCTGTTTGTGGCCTTTAGATATTATCAACAGAACCTAGTGAGAGGATTGGGCCGAGGACGACGAGTGCACAGACGACAAGTGTCGAGGACAAGCAGAGGGGACCAAGAACAGTTGTGGGCCCAATATAGTAGAATCATCAAAGGAAAGCGTCCTGAGAATTGCATTAACTTTTTATAGGCCCAGTACAAAGCGTCTGATCTCCTGTGTGTATCCACATTGATGTGTTTCATGCTCAGCTTTTATAAATAAA
>CM024695.1:28190398-28233705 GCA_014182845.1 Corymbia calophylla
CCCCATCAGCTTAGACAACAGTTTTTTTTTTTTTTTTTTTTACAGAGACATCTTGAAATTGACTTTCTCCCCTCTGCTGCTATTCACAAGGCAGAAGTTGATAAGTAGAATCAGTTATTGAAGATGTTAGAAAACTTAGTGGAGCATCGAAATTTATCAGTATCCCAAATTTACGGTTTTGCCTTCTGATACCAAGGCAACAAGGTAAAATCAATCAGATCAACATTTTGAGGCTGAAGAATAATTATATTCCACTGTAGTACTGTAGGTCTGGAATGAACAAGTCCGACTTGCATGTATGATTGTTGTTTGTCTTCAATCCGGTGATTCGACCTGATTTGAAATGAATATTGTTCTTTGGTTTTGGTTTCTGCTAGCAGTGACATATATCATTTTGCTCTTCCTGAGCTTTCACTTTCCTGGTTAATATTTTCTCTTCCTCCTTTGAGAAGGTTGATAAAGGTTTTTCTGCAACCTTCGTTTATATGATGCAGGCAGAATGCGAGCTAGTTAAGATCGACATAAACTGCCATATTCAAGGAGAGCGTTGTGCTTGGAGTGCATAAATTTATTTGAAGACTTGGAACGAGAAAGATGATGTTCCGAGTCATGTACCACACGGCTTTCATCAGGTCAAACATTTTGATGCTTAATGAAGTGATGAAATTGATACCTTATGGGAAGCTAAAGATCTATTTTCAAAGGAATTCAGAGCAGAGGTATATCTGATGCCACTTTTGTTTTAGTGCAGCTTTTTACAGACATATCTTTCTTAGCATCCATGTTATGCTGAACTTAATATACTATCTATCTTGTTGATGAAGATCCTCTTTCTGAGATGGATTCCGCTGCTTCCGTTGTTCCCCGTAGATATTTCATGCTTTGAGGAGGAGGGCCTAACAGAAGCATTTGCTAAAGTCCAGAAATTTTTAGCCATGTAGAGTGGTTGGCTCCCAAAACAGATGCTGCAATTAATGTCATCCAGCAAATTAAAGTCTCAAATATAATTCAAGGAAAATCGGATGTCGATTCTTCATGCTCCGGAAAGTTTCCCTTTGTCAGCTAAAAAGAGTCCTGAAACTATCAGGAGAAGAAAGTGATGAAAAGATGCTAGAAAGTAAGTTGAGAAGCATAGTTCTGTTTCCTTCAATCTAGAGGGTCAATCAGATCCCCAGAAGCCATCTCCAGAGAGAATAATTGAGGCTACTCAGCTACCGAAAGCATTCTCCAGATTGCATTGATTCTGTCCAAGCTTCAAATCTAATGATGCCAAAACAAGAGACTGCGCTGCTTGGTCTTGCACATGAAAGTCAAATTGGTGATCTTGCCACATCTGAGAGTAAAGCAGAAACCCAACAACGGTATCCTCAGACCAAGAGGTCCAAACCATGTCTCAGAATCTTTCCATTGAGCATCTAGGACCCAAAAGTGTCTTATTTTCACCGCCAATACCTCCTCCACCTCCTCCTCTGCCTCCTCAACCTGGTTTTTCTGCTTCCACCTCTTCTCCTCCTACACCTCATTATCCCTCGTCTTCAAAAGCAGAAAATTCACTTGATGATGAGATAAATTCTCACATACAGGGAAAGGAGGAGCCTACTTCAGCCACCCAGTGCCACATTCTCCTCCTCCACCGCCTCCTCACCACCACCACCACCACCACCACCACCACCACCACCACCACCAGGCTTGAGACCAACAGCTTTAGTTGGTGAAGAGGTCACTTCTCATTTAAATGATATGAACAAGCATTCCTTAGCCAGCTCCACAGCAAAGCTACTTTCTCCTTCTCCTCCTCCTCCTCCTCCTCCTAGCCCTCCACTTCCTTCTTCAGTTCCGCGGCCATCTTCAAAGACACCAACATCACTTCCACCACCAACGGAAGCCAGCCACCACCGCCCGATGCCTCCTTTGATGGAGAATCAACCGATGAATGTGAGACTTCCACCACCAACGGCACCGCCGCGCGCCGCCACTCGCTGTTGCCAACGATGCCACCACCACCGCCACCGCCGATGCCTCCTTTGATGGAGAATCAACCGATGAATGTGAGACTTCCACCACCAACGGCGCCACCGCCACCGCCACTGCCACCAATGCCTCCTTTGAAGGAGAATCAACCGACAAATGTGAGACTTCCACCACCTCCGCCACCTCCTCTTCATTCTGGGCAAGCTATGGGTCCTAAAGTTCCCCCTATGGCACCACCGACACCCCCCTCCTGCCCCTATCATGGCCAAACAATCTGAAGCTACAGTGAGGAACTTGCCACCTGTTCCTTCTGCACCTCCACCCCTGTTCCTGGGGTACCAAAGACTGGTGGAGGACCTCCAGGACCACCATTGACTGCTTTTAGCACTGCAAAGGGACGGGGCTTGTCACGTCCTCTAAGTTCAAAGAGTAGTAACATGAAAAAGCTAAAGCCTTTACATTGGTTGAAGTTATCAAGAGCTGTACAAAGGAAGCATTTGGGCTGAAACTCAAAATCTGGAGAAGCTACCAAGTATGCTGTTTTATTATTATATTTCAAAGGTAATCTGTTAACGTGGCAGCAAATAATGTTTTGTTTTGCAACAATTTGTAGGGCTCCGGAAATTGACATATCTGAGCTGGAAACTCTTTTCTCAGCATCTGTGCCGGTTTCAGATCACGGCAGAAAAAAAGGCACACGTGGTTCAGATGCACGCAAGGCAGAGAAAGTGCAACTGGTAATTTTATGTTCTGATAATTCTATGTTCTTGGCTTCAGATGTTGGGGCCCTATTCGGTTTGATGGCTTTTTTGTTAGTTGGCAAACTCAATCTTGCTTTCAACCCCCCCAAAAAAAAAAAAAAAAATCAATCTCAGTAGATTTCGGCCCTTATTAGCATATATGATCCAAGGGAGCAGAATTTAATGACATTTTATTGGTCAATCTTGCATTTACCACCTTGGACACCGTGAAAATTAGCAAATACATTGGAAGTCAAACATTTAGTGATTTACATGTCATTTGTTATAAGCATACCTGTGGGTACTCAAATATACACCAGAACCCGTCTACTTTAATGTTTTCAGGACTTTAACTTTTCATGTGGGTATTTAGCTTCTGCTAGAAACAAAATGACCTATATTGGTAGTTTGATGAATGAGTCCTTGTGTAGTTAAAGCCTGTTATTGTTAGTTCATTTTATTTACCCCTCTTAGACTTATGTTGGAACTACTAAAAAGTACTGCAACCACCCCTATTACAGCTAATAAAAGCCATGTCTTACTATGTAGAATGGCTATTTGATTTTGTGTTTATGCACCTTTTCCAGGATTGTGTTTTTAATTGAAGAAATAGCAAATTTGATTTTGTTCTATACATGGGCTCATTTGCATGATCACTTATAAGCAAATAATGCTGTAATTCATGGCAAAGATTTCTAATGCAAGACCTTAGGATAGGAAATCTTTGTTACTTTGCAGTAAACTTCTTATTGTAAATGAGTCATTCTGAGGATTTTTGCCTCCTCTCAATGCTTTTCTTCAATAGTGTTATCAGTTTTGAGGTTTACTGTATGGCATAATTTGCATATTGTTGGAGCAAAGTCAGTTAGAGGACTTACCATTTTCCTCTTCTATAGCTGGGCTTGATTTGCATGTAAGTGGGTTTGATCATATTATATCTCTGTTGTATATAAAGAGTGAAGCCATGCCACAAATTTTCAAAGATGATGTATGAATTTTCGAACTCCAGGTTTAATAAATGACAATTTAATTTGGAGATGGAGTACAGACTGTCAAAATTAGGTCATGTGTTTTGAACATTTCTTTTATTCATTTTGTTCTATGATGTTTTATTAGCATTATATATGGATTTAGCAGATTTGTGTTTGCAGATTGACCACAGGCGAGCATACAACGAGATTATGCTTTCAAAGGTCAAAGTACCATTGCATGAGTTAATGGTAAGCTTGATGCTGCTATGTTTTGCACTAAACTCTAATGTCAGTGATGCTGATATATGCTCTCTAACCAAGCATTGTAACCTGTAGTCTTGTTCTCCTATTGCTTTCTCTATAGAGGATGATAAGTTGATAAGAGCTGCATACTCATCTAACGTGGTCTCTCTAATTTAATTGCACTTCAGTACATCCTTAATAATTCTTTTCTTGTTTATCATTTCTGTCCTTATCAAGGGGGATTTAATGATGTTTCCGTGGTTGGATAAGTTGGCCTTTAACTGCCAACACTTAATCTCAACTAGAAAGCATATTGCATTTATGGCTTGTAATGTATGGTCTGCTGGATCTCTGTGATCTCTTCGCTTGCAAGCTGATCTCTGTTTTGTATTCTTTTGATATTTTCATCTTGATGCTTTTCTAGAATTTTTTGTCTACTATTTTGCTGAATTATAAAGCATGTGAATGACATGATGGCCACAGCTGCTCATACATCATACAGCCTGTTTTATGTCTCCTTGATCGATTAATCATCGACTCCTCGAGACCTCAATGGTGCATCTTCAATTTTCTTACTGTTGACAATTTGTGATAATCATATTGCATAACATGATGTAGGACAATGAGTGAGCCTAATTTTAGTTGAATGTTTGAAGGAAACTTGCATCAAAGGATGAGTCAACTGGATTACATTTCTTTAGGCATCACACCTAAAGTTTCTGACCCATTAAAAGTGGTTTTTTTTCTTTTTTTTTTAAGGAATCACACTTGAGAGACAAGACTAGCATCTAGATGTCGATTCTTTTTCTTCGCAATTTGCATCACATGATCCAAAGCAAACAATTCTTTAAAGTCCAAGAGAATTGACTCTCCTTCTCAGTTAGTTTCCACGAGATGATACGCCGATTAGAAATAAGAAACCTAGGGTGATACTTAAAGTTGCAGTGGATATTTATCGAAATCTCAATAAATCTTAGTTACTTATTCAGTCAGCAGAATCCTAGTCCCATTATGTGCTATATTTGAGTCAAGGATCAACTTTAACGGGTCATCTTCACTAAAAAGTCAAAACAATGTTACTAATTCTACAAAGATCAATTTGTTCAATTCAATTGGCTACATGAAATTGTCATCACTCAAAACCTGGTCATGTGTGCTTGTGTTGAGCGTAATTATGATATAATAAACAAGTGATCCCATCTGTCACATGAAAAAAAAAAATTCATCTTATACCTGGCTGAACCTCTTTTAAATGCAGATTAAGGAGGTTCGCTAGTTATTTCTGCCATCAGAACTCTTCTTGGACATTTCTCAAACATCTTTATATGAATCTTCACCTGCTTAAATATGAAAAGCTGTTTGGTTAAGCATGTCCTATGCATCATATTTTTATGTGCTTGATGAATGGTTTAGGTTCATGCTACAAAAATGTGGCATGATTAACAGAGGTACATGTTTTAAATCAGAAAATGTTTGTAATGCCAGTACTTGATACTGAGTTCTTTTTTTTCTTTTTTTCTGGGCCCTTAGTTGGAAGGCAATATTGCGGTAGACATGTATATGGTTAATATTTCACTGAGTACCTTAATATATCGAGATTTATGTGGCAGAACTCACTGCTCGCTCTAGAAGATTCTGCATTGGATGTTGACCAGGTGGAAAACCTTATAAAGTTTTGTCCAACAAAAAGAGGAGATGGAACTACTTAAGGTAAACTTCTTGTGAACCGATTAAGTCCTGCAGATATATAACTATAGCTCAAGAAACTGCTGTTACCTTTTGTATGAAGATTGATTTCTCGAGTGCTCCAATTTCAGGGCTACACGGGAGATAAAGAAAAATTAGGAAGATGTGAACAGGTTTGTACAAGCCCATTCTCTCTCTCTGTTTTTTTTTCTAATAAGTCTTATTCTGCATCAGATACATATTCCTAATACCTTCTTTTCTGGGCTGAGCACATATTTCTACTTGACAGTAATATTCTATACCGTGTAGATGCTTAGACTGTACATTATTAGATGGGCATTTTTTGTACTTAGATGTCTAACGAAATCGAAATGTTAAATTTCTGTTAATTTATAGTGATGAAGTCACTTGTAGTACAGCTTGAACAACCATAATTCATATATAATTGATATGTTTTGAGCTTTGGTGCGACTAGACTAGACAGAGATTCCATATGAGCAAGACGTGCTCATTTTTCCTTTAGATAAGTTTCCGATGATATAAGAATTAAAAGATGTTATGGTAATTATAGGCCCGTCTGGATCAGACATGTGCTGTCCACTTGGTTTTATAAGTTTTTGCAATTGTGAGCTTGTGAAAGAAGACAGAGAGGAGCAAAGGTGTTTCTAAATAATAATTGTGATTATATCTTGCAGTGATAAATGTGAAATGCAGTGGTGTTGGAGTCTATGCTTAACCTTTTTGTCTACTTTGCATGGTTTAGTTGTGTACTTTTCTCACACTGATTATACTGGGGATGCGTGTGTACTAAATAATACAACAGAGAGAAACAGTTAGTTTAGTAGAGTTTCCAATCTTGCCAAGTTGATGGAGTCTCCTTAAAACCCTTGGTACTGAACACCTTGGAGAAGTATGGTGATTTCTTATGTATATATGATGCCTTTGACATGCCATCTGATGAAAAATACTCTGATCAATTGCAGTTCTTTTTAGAATTGATGCAAGTGCCCGAGTTGAATCCAAACTGAGAGTCTTTTCATTTAAGATACAGTTTTTAACCCAGGTGAGAATAGTTAATGTGTTATTCATCTTCTTGCAAATTGTTTAGCGTTATTCTTGGTGTTAATTTCCTTTTCTCCCTCAGGTTGCTGACCTCAGAAAAAACTTGAATACAGTGAACTCTTCTGCCGAAGAGGTAACATGATTTGTCCTTTTTAACTAGCTTATTGACACTGGCAGTGAGAGAAAACTTTGAGCTGAGTGAAGCTGCTACAAGCACCATTATATTTTTCCCTATCAATTGAAAGACCTCCAGGTCATTGTAGCCATAGGTTGACAAGAGAGAAAGGCAGAGATAGAGAATGTAGTATATTCATTGGTGAGCTAAAGGAGGAGGACATGAAATTGCCAGAGCTTTGAGAGAGGAAGGCAATTATGGTGTTCTTTCTTCACACAAGAAAAGAGTGCTAAATCAGCTGGTTAGGTCTTTCAAATATTGAGCCAATGTTTTGGGTTGGAGATGCCCAAGGTAACAAATGTGATGATGGCATCTGGTCGTGAGTTTTGGTTCTAACACATACTTGCGCGCGCATATGCATAGAGAGAGTCCACATCAGTAGATTGCAGCATCAATTTTGCAAACAGCTGCAGGCTTACCTAACCAAAAAACTTATGTGACTTTATTCTTTATCGTCATCAGATCAAGAATTCTGCGAAACTGAAGAGGATTATGCAGACAATACTCTCGCTTGGGAATGCCTTGAACCAGGGGACCGCCAGGGGTGAGTCAGTTGAAATGTTTATTTTAGGGTCCTAGTTAATGGATTATGATCTATTCTCTATACTTTCGATATATTTTGAAATCTGTTGTAGTTACTGTAAGCAATACTCTAAGCCCTATTGGAATTACTTTTGCTCTTCCTCTAATACTAAACCTCTGAATCTTTAGACATAGAAATTAAGACAGTTAAGATCATTTAAAATCTTGCAGACACTTTTCAAAACTCAAATTAAAATATATATTTTTCCTTTTGGCACCACAGGCAGTGATTATTTTGCTTCAAAAGCAGAAACAAACTGGCAGCTAAATGAGTGAACTGAGATAAGACAATCGTCCAATGTTACGTGTCAGAATGGATAATTCTTTTAGTCAATATTATTTCATTAATGGCTGTATATATAGCACTAGTGTTTTATACTTTTTTTGGGGGGTTGGGGGTTTGGGAATTTGGGAATTTTACATGACCAAAATCATGATGCAATCTGGGTTGGATGGGGTAATTGTGTGTTTACAAAGGGTAACTGTGTGTTTACAAAATGGTGAGTGTGAGAATGTCATTGCATTGTCAAATCCCAAGGTAGGTTCCAAAGGTCTGTGTCCAAGCAAGGGTATACCCTTTGAGCAGGCCATATGTTCTAATTAAATTATTCTCATAGGGGCAATGCTTAACTGAATGAATGGATTTGAGCTTCTATTTTTTTAATATATGGATGCCAACTTACCCATCTGAAGTAAGAGCAGTTTTGGTTTTATCAATTTATCTGCTGAAGTATCTTACTGCTTGGTGATGATGACTTTGTTGTAAGCTTTATTTTGTGGTAGTAATATCGCCTGCTTGTCATGTGGAAAAAAATTAAGCTTGAATTCTCTCTCTTTACTTTTTCTTTTTCCTTTTTTTTTTTGGGTCCAGGCTCTGCTATTGGCTTTAGGTTGGATAGCTTGCTCAAGCTAACTGAGACACGTGCTCGGAACAATAAGATGACTCTCATGCATTATCTCTGTAAGGTGATGATTGCTAGCTCTGGCCAGAGGATGACGACAAAATTTTTGCATTAGTTATGTGAAACTAGCTTTTAAGCTTGAATAGGCACTTATCCTCCTCAGGAAGCTTTAGTAACTTAATCATCTTCATTACACGTAAGTGAGGTTGTGCCAGGCTTAAAACTCATATTCTCATGACCAAAAACAGCTCAATATATGAATGTTAAGAGTTTGGATTTGTGCAGAGTAGTGGCAAATAAAGATGGCCTGAGAAGGAAAACAGAAGATAACGAAAAATATGGGCTAGACCTCCCCCTCAAATTCAAATGTGGCTTTCGAATTTCGATGATGAAATATGGTTCTCTTTCCTAATTGTTGTCCTGAAGTTGGGTTGTACAAATTAATCGTTTTATTTATGGATTTATAAAATATACTCTGGGTTAGGTGGGAGAGGTATTGCCTCATTAATATCTGAACTTACATAAACCTTTTGTTAGTGTAGTTTGTGTTATTCCTGTATTCAATCAGAATGAAATAAACTGACACAAGGTGTTTTCCTCCTCCGGTTACTTTTAAATTGCCACAGCACTGTGGCATGTATATTAAATTATCTGCAGATGCTAATTAGTACCGAGATGTCAAAAACTAAAGTTCAATGATGACATGAACTTTTAAGAACTGCTGGATACAGTTTATGAGAGATATATGAATATGATTGTTTTATAAAACTTAGCTGTGGAAAGGAATTTCTGAAGGTTGTTATCGCTCCGTCTATTTATTAAGCCTGTGTGGGCCTTTGCCTTGGTGACATAGTTTACGTGATGTGTGTTTGTTTATTCTGGTTTATATTTGACTTCTTCCTTTCATCCAAATGACAATGTTTGTATACTTTCCTTTTCACTATCAGCAACTCAAGTGTGTTTCTCTGATGTGCTTTTTTTGTTTCCTTGATGAGCTTCAGGTACTAGCTGATAAACTACCAGAAGTTCTAGATTTCTCAAAAGACCTGGCGCATTTGGAACCAGCATCCAAGGTACTTTCTGCAAACATCCATGAAATAGGAAATTTAGGGTTGGCATGTCCTGTCCTTAAGTACTTCTTTCTCTCTTTCTAACACTTTAGAACTGTAAAAAAAAAAATGTTCAAGCTTTAGAAAATTAAAAAAAAAAAGAAAGAAGATAAAATGACGCTACATGTCAACATTTGTATTTCTGAAAGTTTCCATTGTTCAGCATTAAAGAGCAACAGTCTCCAAGCAGACCCTACTTTGCCATCCTGACAAATATGTGTCATTTCTTTTCAGATACAACTGAAATTCTTGGCAGAGAAATGCAAGCAATAAGCAAAGGGTTGGAAAAGGTTATGCAGGAATTGTCTGTGTCTGAAAATGATGGTCCTGTTTCAGAAACTTTTTGCAAGGTTTGTTGAGCCCAACAATACTTTCTCTAATGAGTCTATCCTCCAATCTGCCTGTCAATGGATGACTGTTGAATGCCATTTATGATGATAATTACTATTGGTGATGGTGATTGGGGGGCTCCCTACAGCTTCGCCCAAATTCTCAATTAGTTCAAATGTTTAGAATGTAATTAGATGTTTTTGAAGTCAGAGGAGGATAACAGTGGTTAGTTAGCAGGATCTGCGAACAGAATTTTCAAAAGAATATCGTTAACTTAATTAGGTAATAACTGCCATTTCCACTATTAAACAAGGGAGGCAAATAGAAAAATTGTTTATTTTGTTTTTGTAGAGGGAAGGCTTGACTGAATATATATCCTAAACTTTGTTTGGTTTGGATTTCATAATGTCACCTACAAAAATGTGGTGTTCGTTGGATCCTAGATACAATAAATTGCGGAAACTGATGTTTTAGCTTATTTCTGTAGATCTTGAAGGGGTTCCTTCGCTCTGCTGAAGCGGAAGTGAGGTCTTTAGCCTTACTCTACTCTGGGGTGGTATGTCTCATAATTTGGCTTGAACAATAGAACTGAACTTGTACTTATCTCTGTATTATTATAAAATGATAATAACTGAGGAGATGTATTTCAGGGTAGAAATGTGGATTCATTGATTCTCTACTTTGGAGAAGATCCAGCTCGCTGCCCCTTTGAGCAAGGTACTGTTGCTAGACAATATTGAAATTCTGGTTTTGCTTAGGGAAAGAATGGTATACTGGCTAGTTTTGAAGATGATGTTGCCACCGCTGTTTTGTTTGCTTGACAATATGTCCGCAGGTGAATATAAAACTTTACAAAATTATGTCAAATGATATATAGCCATGTTTGCTAGGACAATACAGTCTCCTATGAAGTCTGAGCTTAGATCCAGACAAAATCCAGCCTCAATTTAATCTGTTTCTGAGCCCTTGTGACGAAGTTTTGTATGATATTTGACGGTCAAATTAGTAGTATCTCGTTATCCTGATCGCAAGTAATTATTTAAAAAGTGAATGACAAAACAAATGAACAGACGGGGTAAAAGAGTGACAAAGCAAATTGAGTGTCTTTTCTACTAGTGAATAGGGTAGTTTGACCTGTACTTTCTTGAAGTATATATGCATTCAGTGGGGAATGGCTAAGATTATGATACCCTCAGCTTTAAAGCCATATTGATGGGTTGTGAGAATTTGGAATGCTGCTACAAGAAGATAGTTAGGTCATGGTTAAGGCTAGAGGCTGCAGCCACAGGATAAAGTATTTCATGGTACATTAGTGTAGGATTGTTGATGCATGGTCTCTTTTCACAGCAATTGCATTAGCTGATTTTCCTCTAATACTATTGCAGTTACCTCAACTCTTCTCAACTTTGTAAGAATGTTTAACAAATCCCATGAGGAGAACTGCAAGCAGAATGAACTTGAGATGAAAAAAAGCAGCTGAAATTGACAAGTCGAAGCTAGGCAATTCTCATAAGAAGGCTGATCATCAACTACAGGCATCGCTTTTGACGAGTAATGTTCTATGATCATGCTTCCATGTAGGTCAAGAAAGGAGATGTTCAGCTCAACCTTCTGCTTACTAGCGACAATGGAAAAACAGATAGTTTAGGGGTAGTGAATAGACTGTACATATCAAGCAGTAGCACAATTAGGTCCAGCTGTATAGTGACAACAACTTACTGTTAACCACAACCTTTCTTGGTAAGTTTTCTCCATCTAATTGAACAGCATGCCTCGATACATGGCTTCATTTATTTAACACGAATCTTCATACATTTCTCTCCGCAGGAATTTTTCTGTTATGTGATCTTCACCTGTTCGTTTGAAGAAGAAAGGCAGTTAGCCAGCAAGGAATAAATCATCTGATTCGCAATTGTAAAAGATCCAGATGAGAAGCTAGTCATAAGTAATTTCTGGGGACACAGTTTCAGGGTAGGAATTTTCTAACACCTGCCTTTGCATCCTCTTTTTAGCAATTTGTAGAAGTGGTGAATTGCCTGATTTGAATGACCTCAGACACAATAATTCCCTTTTGTAGAAAATCAATCAACTTGTCTTGTAGCACAGGTATTATTGATGAACTTGTTCTTTCTGGATGACATCGTCGTCGTCATGTTTTCTGTTGTCACTCTTGTTCCATTTAGTATTTCATTCCTTTTGATATTTCAAACCAATGCCGTCTACTCTGCACTCTACTTTGGATAGTATCAAAAAGAATTTCGGGTACTCCTGAAAGTTCGTTTCCTACTGGTTCTTGTTCCAATAGTAGGTACGAGAATTACTTGCCTGGAGTACTACAGCAGTTTAACACGACGATCGTTCATGTCGTTCGAGCTTGTGAATGAAATTCGCTTTCAGAGTTAAATGTTAACCTCGCCCGCCAAATTGCTCCGATTATTTTGTGGGAAGCGGACAGTTGCTATTTGCCTGCTTCATGCTGAATCAGTATAGAGTTGATGTAGAGAGATTACACGGGAAAAGCAAAGCAATTACTATGAGCAGTGTCGGACTTGTTCTTTGCTATTGTGGCGAATTCATTCTTATGAGAATTGAATTGTGGAATTAGGGACTAATGTCTGCTCATAAACTCTAGCCTCATCATTGATTATCATATGATCGTGACAGGAATGATAAAGAAAAGGAAAAATATTATTTATTCTCATCTCCTATTTTTTTTCTGGATTTTGGAGCTGACAGGACATTATGTTATGATAAACAACACATGACTAGCTGTCCAAGGGACCGCGGGCCGGGGACCCCAACGTGCATTCTATGATCTGAATGAATAAACAAAGTTGTGACGTAAATGTTGCTGAGGTGAACAGTGCCTTTGGCCAATAAGTCCCGGAGTTGGTAGGAATACATTGAAAGAAAGCACTCGTGAGCGAACCAAATCATCTATAATTTACTTTAATTAATTCGAGGACCCATAAAACATTCTTTTTCCCCCCTTATCTCATGCAATTATCAACTGGATAATTTCATAGATTATCTCAGTTGCGAAACCTTTGGAGTCGCATTGAATAAATACTCGAGATCAGAAGGCAGTTCCCAACTTTCAATAATTATATAATGCCGTTTATTAAATGTGATAACAAATAAATAAAAAATAAAAAAAAAACAGGTGGCCCGTCAGACCTAAAAAAAGCGTCGAGGAACGTGAGATCTGTTACTGTTCGTTCTCCCTCTGGGCGTTGAATGCCATGCATCACGTGCCGTCGACGGAATCGCAGAGCGTGTGGGGTCCAGTCTGATCAGAAGATCGCCACCGCCGCTTGCGGTGGACAGGTGGCGCATCTGATCATGTCCCCGGCAAGAACGATCCCGATGTCTCCTTTGCATTCCTAGAGCAACCCCACCATGAAATTTTTCCCCCAATTCGAGGGTTTTTCTCTTCATGCTGCGCTTCGGGACTTCAGTGAAGTCCTGGGTCAGAGTGCCAATTCCGGACTAAAGAGTTATTAATGGTAGAGATTTTCGATGTGGGTTTCTTCAAATTTAAGTAATTCATTCAGAAAATCTCTGCAGTTTTTCTTCTTCTTTTTTGAAGTACGGAGAATCTTGGGTAGTTCTCGAAACGTTTCATTAATTATACTTATCGTGAAATCATGTTCGATTTCCACCGCACCGATCACGCATGGTACGAAAGAAGATCCATGTATAAAAATAAGGGACTTTCTTTAGTTAGGTGCGCAACAAGTTGTTGACAAAAACTCAATGTATGCTTTGGAGATTGGACGCTTTTAAATCATGTTCAACTTGAGGGTACGCATTATATCACCATTTAAAGAAAAATTAATATCACAAAAAAAATCATAAACTAATAAAAATTAATTTTTTTTTGTCACAAAAATCTTAAATTTGTATAATTATAATAAATTTACATTTTGATAGTTTTTGTTAAATTTTATCGTCAAATGTTAAATTGAATAATGTGTAACAATGAGTTTAGGATTTTGTCGTCTATTCATCACAAGTATACCGGTAGTATTAATTTAATTTAATGAAAATTAATAAATAGTAAATTTGTTGCAATGCATTAATATAGGATTTTTGTGTTTAGAAAATTATTTTATTATAGATATATCAAGTTGGAGTTTTTGTGATACTAGCTTATTAGAAAATTTCACTATTTTTTCTAACGTTGTGATTCCTCATCGAAATCAAGACCAAAAAATTACATGACTTCGTCATCTTGTGTCGGTGAGCGTTAAAAAAAAGAGACAAGCGCTCTCTCTCTCTCTCTCTCTCTCTCTCTCTCTCCGTGACAACGTACGATTTGGCCTCACATGCTCAGTCTCCTAAAGGTCTGATCAATTGTACGTCTAATTTTTCTTTAGGGGCATGCCTTTGATTCCATCGGCCGGTCGTGCGCCAAACATTCTCTTCCCCACAAGCCATGCCATCGAATCATGATCCGTTCGATCTCGTTCCGTTTTTCTAATTGCAGAGGAGCGGGCGATTACTTTTTGAGCTACGCACGGATCTTTCGACATAAAGAAGATCAGCTGAGATGATTTGCCTCTTAAACATGGCCATGATGACCTATAGAACGACAAACGGGTCATGGAGATACAAATTATTATCATAGTTAGTACTAGCGTTGTTATCATCATCATTATTGTTATCATTGTTGTTATTATAATCATTATGATTGAACATGATGTTGGCCCTTTCAAATCTTCTTTTTGATAATTTGTCGTGACATTAATAGTGTGCAATGGAATAATGGCTTTCGACGTATCTTTAATCGGTGGGTTACAAAAATGAATATCATTTGTGCTCGTACTAACTTAATTGGGTCGCTTTTTTTTTTTTTTTTTAAATTGCTTGATACACGAGTTTTTCTAAGGTGAGGGTTGTTTCTAATTTTGGTCAAGATGAGTTTGGGGGAAAAAATTATCCAAAAAGCCTATTGCACTTCTTTACCTATTTCAATCATAAACCTTTAATTTTATTAATTAATTCCTAAACTTTTACCTTCACCAATTGAGTCTATTTAATTAATTTTGGTTAAAATTTGTTGATGTGGACGACTAACATTGATATGTCACTTTTTGATAATATTTTTAATTTTTAATTTTTTTCTTCTTCTTTTTTTGGGTTTTGGAGTTAGGTGGGCAAGGGTGGCGGCCGACCCTCGCCCTCACTAGCTTTGGGCAACAAGGGGTGTCGCAACCCTCGCCTCTCGCTAGTTCTAGGCAACAATGTGCGACACCCTTGCCCAAGGCCGGCTAGGGTCGGCTAGCCCTCGCTTGTGGCTAGCGGGTCGCCAACCCTTGCCTATGGCTAATGAGGGTCGCCGAGCCACCTTTGCTTGACCTAATTCCAAAACCAAAAAAATAAAGGAAGAAAAAAATAAAAATTCAAAAAATATATATATTAAAATATTATAAAAAGTGCAACGTTGGCACCAGTTATCTACGTTAGTAATTTCCGGTCAAAATTAATCAGATTGATTCAATTGGTAAAATGTGAAAATGTTTAGAACTTAATTGACAAAATTGAAAAATTTAAAACTAAATTGATAAAAGTGTAATATGCTAAAAACTTTTGGATAATTTTCCCTAAGTTCAGGCCATTGGCTTTTCTAGATCAACTCAAGTGTGAATTGAGCTCAATGTTTGAGTGGGTTCAGCGAGTTTATTGAGTTGAGTCCCAAATTGCCACCCCTACTTAAAAGCTGACACCTTGTATTTTCCTTACTACCAATAAACATGGAACGATCCAATACCAAATCCAAGGAGATACGCAAATTTGAGGACAAGTTACCCATGTTGGTGCATGTACTTTCGGATCAGAATTCATTTTGTTCCCGCCCCGAGAAGCATGAGCTTGACATCTTCTCTTTTTGGGTCAAGTGGATGTGTTCATACGTAAAGAGGAACGCATTGCATTATTGACTGTACATTCAATTCAACCCTGCCAAAATTCAGAAGAAAAGGCAGAAGGATTTTCACTCCTCGATAAAGTGAGAAATCTGACAGTTTAGTCCTTGAATGAAGACTAGCTACTTTTCCTCTTCCAAGGATATAATAGGGGGAGGTCCGATGGGAAATCTGAAAGATAGATTATGTTTTGTTAATACATTTTGAGGATTAACCAAAATCACAATTAATTACAGGGCAATGGATTATCGAACTTCTCGATGACTCCTCAGCGAAATTTAATTTCTCGTGAATCATGGTGCGAAGGAGAGAGGAATCGAAGAGGATAAAGTTTGAAGTAAATTACTTTGATAAGAGCTCAGTAACATATTCAATTGCATTCTTCAAGGTTAGAAGTGATAGTCAATGTTGCGTTAGCACTATGTCGCATGACCTAATCACATAACACATGGTTAGACCAAAATAAGCAATCGATTCAAGAAAATACAAGTTAATTTTGTAGAACCAACCCAAGCTAAATTATTGTTATACCCGTGATGTGAACTAGCAATATACGCAACAAAATTAACAAATTTAGAGAAAGAGAACTGCAAATGGGATTTATAGTAGTTCGGTTTTGAGTGTGCCTACTCCTTTCTTCTAGCTCTAACAATTCAGTAGACTAAACTCCACTTGTTATGTCAAGAGTACCAATATTGCACCGTTACAAGTGCAAAAACTGCTATCACGTAGAACTAGACTTTCTTTTATAGCATTCCCACTATAGATTAAGAAACTACAAGACCCCACAATTATTTACACAGCATAGCATATCCTCTGCCCAAACTATAAACCCCACTCTTAGTGTTTAGAAAGAACCCTTCTCGCATTTTGTCTCTTACCTAAATAGATGACTTCGCTCTAAGTAAAGCCACTTCTCTTTATGTTTTTGAATGAGTTTACTGCTCTTGTTAACTCTTAAGAATCACACTTAAAACTGATATCATAAGCCTCCGAAAGAGATGGACCCAAAAACCTCTTAGGAATGCTCACTTTTTGTTTTTGCCTTTCGGTTTTTGTTTGTCTCGAAATAATCATTGGACGTGACTTCTACGTTACTGAAGTCAACAACCTGTTTTCTTGCTGACCAAACATCAATGTAGTGTACCAATCGTTTAGTTCAACTAATGCTTGGTGAAGAATAAATTGGTTATTGTGCTACATGGGTTTATTTTGTACTAAAAAATCAATCGAGTTAATTGGATTTTTCCTACTTGTTTATGTTCTCCCTTTGTTTAATATTTATAGGTTTATTTTTTCAAGGGCGACCTAAGATTATTCTCATGCATTCTTGTCTCAAGGAAGAATTTTTCCTTTTGTTTAAAAGAATAATTTAATTGGACAAGAAAAAGAATAGGCATTCAATTGAATGCGTACGCTGTTGGGCGACATGGCACGGCTTGGATCTTCACTACAGAGTCCAGCTGCACTACCTAAAAGTTGTTATTTAGTTGGACTTTGATGCATATTTAAGGACTCTAAGGGCTTCCAATGTTGTTACCACTTAAGAGAAGCTTTCCTCTCATCTCATCTTATCTCATCTCAAGATTTACACATTTTAAGTTCGATTTCTTTGACCTCGTCAAGAAAATACAAATTTTGTGAAACCAACCCCAATAAAAATATTGCTTCCATGCACAAGTAGAATAGCAATATAAGCGGTGAAAATTTATGAGTTTAGTTAAGAGAAATTTAAAAGGAGATTTATAGAAGTTCGTTTTGGGTGTGCCTACTCTCTTCTTGCTTTAATAGCCCAAACAAGCTAAATTCCACTAGCTACGTCAAGAGCATAAGTACCGTCTAGTTACAACAACCTCTCGATAGGCTAAATACTACTTGGACCCTCTAATGGCTGTTCTCACACCTTGTACACAAAGCACAATAGATTTTCTCCCTAAACAATAAACCACACATCTAAATGTTTACAAAAAAAATCTTTTGCCCACTTTGTCTCTCACCTAAACAAATACCTTCACTCTAGGCACAATGGCTTCTCTTGTGTGTTTACAAATGAGTTTGCCACTGAACAACACTCAAATGGATGGTACAACCATACAAAAAGAGATGGACTTGAAACCTCTCAAGAATGCTTAATTTATCTTATTTTTTTTCTCTATTCAACTACCCAATCTTTTAAACGAGTTTTCTCCAATTTATAGAGCTCCAAATTCGAACGTTGCACTTGGATCATATAGCTGTTATATCCTTGAAAAACATGTACATAACATTCTCTCAATTTAAGCTGTCGATCAAATTTTCTATTGATGGCAAATTATCTTATATTGATGGCAGGTTTTGATTACGTAGTCTCACCAATCTCTTAAGTGAGTTCGTTTTTTTATTTTTCAGCATAAATAATTTGGAATATCATACTTTATTGCCATGAGCCAGGTCTTCAATTTAGAAGCTGCAATAATCGTCAAAGATATATATGAAAAGTGCCACAAATCGAATTTGATTGTTCTGCAAAACCAAGATTTTGGTTCTACACCTTTTCTTATGGAGTATTCAGACTTAGGGGTACATTTATTTGAAAGAAAATTGTTTCCTGAAAATTATTTTTCGACTTTCCTGTGTTTGGACAACAAAAAATTAGTCAATTTATGAAAAGCCTTTTTTCCGCAGATTGAAAATAACAAGCTTAGATCGAGAGAAAACGACTTTCCCTTAAAGGAATAATGAAAAATTTATTGCTAATTCTTATTGATAAAACTAACTTAAATAAGACTTTGTCAATGCATTATAGTGAATTCACTTATTATCAAACACCATATTTGGCACAAACAAACGTTGAAAAATGGTTTATTGTCTCTGAAATTGGTTTTTCCAAAAATATTTTTCAGTAATGACAAGTTTTTATTGAAACAAACGTATCTTTAGTGAAATTTGACTCGTATGCTTGTAGAGTCATATCCTAGTTTCTAGATGATTTAGACATAGCATCTGCACACTTCAACGTCATTAATACTTCGGACAAAGCTTTTGTCATCATCAAAACCCTCTGGGAATATTTTCAAACTAACACGGTAACTACACATGCTTCGAGTGAACTTAACCATATACGTCTCTGTCATAAATGGACTGATCCCTTTACATTTTCCAGCTTCAATCCAGCTCATAGTTTTCAATATTAGATAGCTAGATGGAAGATCAAAGTACATTATTCTCAATGGAACACTCCAAAAAACAAAAAAAATTATGTCATGCCTTACAAATCTGAAAGAACACTGCCACGAAAATGTATCTACACCTCCAAAATGGTAGCATTAATGTTAATGCTGCTTCGTAGCACTCGCCAGCTTTCGGTGGGTTTAGTGTCTACACCTATAGCCTCACGACCCTAAAGTTTGACTAATCCTTTTTAATTAGTTAGGTTGTCCTAGTTGGTCCGTTCTCTTGCTCATCTCGCAATAATCAACGGATGTCACTTTTTTGAAAGGTCAGTAAATCTGTTTTCTTACTGACCAACACCGATATAACTAATGCTTTGGTGAAGATAAATTTGTCTATTGCACTACATATATGTCACGTTTTAAGTGTCTGTAGCGGTTTGGACTTTTGTAATAAACAATTGATCAAGCAAATTGGGTTTTCCTATTTGTTTTACGCTCTCCTTTGCTCAACGTAGGTTTTATCTTTCAAGTTTCGAGGAGGACCTAAGATTATTCTCATGGATTTTTGTGTTAAAGCAAGAATTTCAATCTTGTTTAGAGGAAGCAATTCAATTGGCCTCGGAAAAGAATAGTTTCATTTAATTGCTTGCGAATGCTATTGGGCAAATTGTCACGGACAGTGCCTTCACTAGGTGACCCGATTGCTGTACCTAAAAATCATGTCAATTTGATTGACTTTGATTAATGTTTAAAGTCTAAAGGACTTACCAAGGTTGTTGTGACTTATGAGATGCTTTCCTCTCACCTCATCCTCCTCTTTAGATTTACTCATTTTAAGTTTGATTTCTTTGACCTTTGTAAAAATTATCAATGTCAGTATCGACTGTGCCATGTAAAATGGCCAACGTCCACCTCTGCGATTTTCAATTAAAATAAACTGTATAGATTTTATTAGCAAATCATTAAAATGTTTAAGACGTAATTGGCCAAATTAAAAGGTTTATGATTGAATTTGTACAAATGCAATAGGTTATGACTCTTTTGGTAATTTTTCCTCTTCTTTCTGATAATGTGTCGTGATATTAATAGCGTACTCTTAAGCTCCAACAAAATGAGGGCTCCAATTGTGTCTCAGATTGGTGGTTTATTAACATGTATATCACTGACACTTCTACTTGACTAGGTCGATTTCAAATTGCTTAGGACATGAGTTTTCAAAGTGTGGGTTGCTTCTAATTTTAGTTAGGATGAGTTTGGATTATTGGCTTTTCTATATAGGTTAATGCTACGAATAATCATAAACTGGTATACCTAAGATAAATATATCACAAATCAATTTTTTAATCCCTAAAAACTCTAAATTGGTACACTTATGACAAATTTACCCCGAGCTATTTTTTTGATCACGAAAAAATTCTCAAATTAGTACATTTGTGATAAATTTACCTTTTATTAGTTTCCGTTAAATTGAATTAATACCATAAAAATCACAAATTGGAATAGAGGGTAAATCTCAAATTAGTGCACCTGTTAACTATCATGTATCATTTGACTCAGCAATTATTGGTAAAATTTAACGGAGAGTAAATGTATCACATATGTATTAATTTGGAGTTTTTAGTAAATTGTCAAGGATGTATTAGTTTGAAATTTTTTGAAGCATTAACTATTTTTAAATTGGCTCAAATGTGAATTGGGTTCGATCTTCGGGTGGGTTCGCCGAGTTTATTGGGTCGAGTCACAAATTGACACCTCAACGTGAAAGCCGATGCCTAGTTTTCTCCTTACTACAAGCAAACGCAGAACGATCCAATACCGAATCCAGGAAGATAGGCAAATTTGAGGAAAAGTCATCCATGTTGGTGCATGTACTTTTGGCTCAGAATTTATTTTGTTCCTTCCCCAATAGGCATGAGTTTGACTTTTTCTCTATTTGGGTCATGTGGATATATTTGTGCACACAAGGGAACGCATTGCATTATTGATGGTACACTCAATTCAACCCTACCAAACTTCAGAAGAAAAAGGTCGACAGATGGTCACTCTTGCTATAGTAAGAAATTTTACCGTTTTAGTTCTTGAATAAAGACTGGCTACTTTTTCCCTTCCGTGGACAAAATAGGGAGATCCGTTAGAATTCCGGAAGATAGATTATATTTTGTTATATACATTTTGAGGATTAACGAATTCACATTTAATTACGGGCAATGGATTATTGAATTTCTCGATCACACTTCTCCACGAAATTCAATTTCTCGTGAATTATGGTGGAAAGGAGAGAGAAATGAATCGGAATGGAAGTATAAGATTCTTAGACCAGTATTACTATTCATGTTAATTCCAACTTAGATAATGTATGACAAGATCTTTTACATCTTTATTGGTCTAGTCAATTGATTCTTCAAGGTTAGAAGGGCGACTCAATATTCTATATTACTGTTGGCACTTGGCAAAATTATTTAAAAAATCCTAAATTTATTATATTTATATCAATTCAATTCTAAAATTTTCAATTGTGTTAATTTGTGCCTAAATCTTTTCACATTTTACATGAGTTCATCTGGCTAATTCAACCCGAAAATTGCTGATATGTACGCCAACAATCTACATAAAGATGCCTAGGGCTAAGGCTAAGATTTTTTTTTATAATTTTTTTTTTGAATTTTTTGAATTTTTTTCTTTAATTTTTTTTTGTTTACACTAAGTACCAACAACCCTCGCCGACACTGGGCAAGGGTGTTGCGGCCCTTGCTTGATGCCCTCATTGGCCAAAGCGAGGATGCACGGTCCTCTCGCTAGCCTTTAGTCCCAAAACAAAAGAAAAGAAAAGAAAGAAAAGACCAAAAAAAGTCATAACAAATCAAATAAAAATTATTGAAATAGTATTAAAGATGTCAACATCAATTTGGCCATACCATGTAGGATATTTAGTGCGCCTTCCGCATTTTTGTGACCAAAATCGACCTGGATAGACCGAATTGGTAAAATATGAAAACGTTTATAACTAAATCGACACAATTAAAAGTTTTTGATTTAATTAACACAAACGCGATAGATTTTATAACTTTTTGGTAATTTTCCCGAGACTTTGTTGCATGCCCTAATAACTTAGCACACCCGTCGGATCCAAATAAGCAATCAAGAGAGGGAGGGGCCACATTAGAAAACAAAAAACTAATTTTTGTAAAATCAACAATAAATATGTTTTTTTTTTTAGATTTTTGTAAAATCAATTCAATAAATATGTTTTTTTTTTTTTTTTTAGAACAAAAGTGAACTGAGGATATAAATAGCAAAATATAACGATTTAACAAAAGCGATTCCCCGTAGTAGCGGCGAGCGAAATGGGAGTGCCAAGGCTAAATCGTGGAAAACGGAGTTGTGGAGAGCAATACAATGTTGTGTCTGCTAGGCGAAGCAGTGGAATGCTGCACCCTAGACTCCTTTTCGGGGATTATCTAGGAGAAATGATTAATATTTCGATCATGATTTTATTTTAACTAGGATTCCATTTCCATAAGAATTGAATTCAAAAATTCTTTCAAGTTTTAGATCTTCAACCTTTACCTCGGAGATTGATTAAAAATTCATGGGATGAGAAAAAGAGAAACTGCAAACCCAAGTCCAATGGATTTACGCATCCAAGCAAGTTAGAAGTAATAGTATCGCTACAGGTTCACAACACTTGCTAGCCTTCCGTGGGTTACCCGTACCTCGCGACTCTTAAAAATTCGCACGAATCTTTTTAATTCCTTAGGCTATTCTATTTTCCCCTCTTTTTCTTTTTCTTTTTTTTTTTATCTCGAAATAATCATTGGATGTGACTTTTTTTAAGCCCTTGAGGTCAATAGATCCGTTTTAAATTGACCAACCATCAATGTGGTGTACCAATTGTCTAGCTCAACTAATGCTTGGTAAAGGCACAAATTGTCTATTGTACTACGTACATGAACAATTTTTAAGTGGCTATAGTGGGTTGGATCCATCGCTAGACAATCGAGCTAATCGGATTTTGCCTATTTGTTTATGTTCTCCCTTTGTTTAATGTATATATAAATCTAAGGGTGACCTAAGATTATTCTCATTGATGCTTGTCTTGATCAAGGGCTTCCCCTTTTGTTTAAAGGAGCGATTTAATTGGCCCAAGAAAAAGAATGGCTTCATCTAATTGAATGTCTTCATCTAATTGAATGTCGTACACTAGTGGGCGAAAATGGCGCGAGCAGTATCTCTCTCTGTATACATTGGAGGATATTTTAAGAATTCGATACTATTCCCTTCTATTACATATGCCATTCATAAAAACCAAACAGTGCAGTAGCTATTGCATACTTAAACTAAACAAGTCATGGTTCTTACACCTCTGATAATCATTACACCTAGCATTATTTTATTACTGAAATCAAATGAATCACGCATAACGTCTCATGCTCTTTTACATCTTTAAGTATAACCTACTCGATTAAATGTCCACTCAAAAGTGGTCACGTTACATGCTTATTACTCTTACAGATCAAATTCAGTATAATCATCGGTGCCTTTTTTACTTAATTGGCTCAAACTCATCTCAAGTTTTTTTTTTCCTTCAAAAACCGACACGACCAACCCCAACGACACTAAGTCATACGACAAAATGCATTTAGCTACGACATCATTAAAACAGTTTGGTCCCCATCCTCGAGAGACGGCCGTCTCTTTTCTTTTTCTTTTTTTTGGGGGTAAATTTTTTTTTTCTTACTCTCCATCTACGTGCACATTACTCTGCCTCTCATGCCTCCGGACAAAAAAGCAGTTAACCTTATTCTCTAATGATATACATTTTCTGAGCAACCTCGTCTCCGTCTGCATGTGTGGGATCAAATGACTTTGGTTGCCTCGTTCATGGTGCCTCCTCAGGAATCCCCTTTGTTGTTGCAAAAGCCAAAGTTTGCCTAATTTTTTTTTATTTAATGTCCCTCCCGATCTTTTCCCCAACAAAAGTGAAGGTTCGTATCCCATCCTCAACGCCTCCATCATTTAGCCCCCGCTCCGATTTATCCCCGCTTTCCCCCCCACAAATCCAGAGACGACAAAAAGCGAAAGTGTTGTAACGTTGAGAACATATAAAACCAAGATTAACAAACCGACAATATGTAAATGATGTGATGAAAATTTCTATATATTTCAGTTTTATCACATTGGAAATGAATAGTTTAGCTATAGATGATTGTTCATGTCAAGAATGGCCAGACGTGGAACACATAATTCGAATTTACAAGATTTGTATTAGTTGAGATTGTTTTGAATGAAAATTGATATTAGATAAAGGAGATTATAGTCAAATATAAAAATATTTACTCTGGCATTATGTGATCACCATTTCATTAAGCTAATCTCTGCATTTTCCCATAGTTGAAAGCGGAAAAAAAACTTTTAAAAATGAGAAGAATCGCGTATCTAAATTACAGGGTGTTCCATTCAAAGTAATCTTTCGAGCCCATCTTGTCAATTTCGTGGATGGAATCACGGACCAGGTTAAATTGAATTTTCATGGATAGTCCAATTATTGGGGAAAAAAAAAACCACCAACAGTCACTTTTGCGCTACCTCACTCACTCACTCACTCACTCACTCACTCACTCTCTCTCTCTCTCTCTCTCTGTCTCACTCCCTCTGGTACAGCTCCTCTATTCTTTTGCCTGAGGAGTCGTGTTGGTGTGTGAGTTTTTCTTTTTACCCCCCACCACCATCATCATCATCACCAAACTGCTTTCCCTCATTTTCCATTTCTTTAGCTTAACGCTTATCCAATTGACTCCCACCATGTCCCAGTGAGTCTGTACTGCTGCTACTCATTGGCCACCGGAAAAAAAGGAAGCAACAGCGCGAGAGTGGCGACATTATAATATCGCCCCACCCTCGTCCTATAAGATCGAGTAGATGGACGAGCAGGCGCAGAGTGGGAGCCAAGGTGGGCGTGGTTCCTGGGTCGGTGTGGGAGAGCAGGATGAGGAGCGACGAGGGGAAGGGCGGCATCAGGGTCTTCAATGGCGACGACAAGACGGAAGAGCCCGCCGAGAACAATGGCAATGCCGGCAGAACCAAGCGAGGCGGGTCTGTTTCTGCCGGCGGGAAGAGGAAGACGTGGAAATCCGAGAGCGGTGATGGCGGTCCAGTTGCTCGGAGTGTCGGGCACGAGGGCGAGAGGTGAATTGAGCAAGAGCGGTGATGGCGGTCCAGTTGCTCAGGTATCGGGCTCGAGGGCGAGAGGTGAATTGAGCAAGAGCGCTGATGGCGGTCCAGTTGCTCAGGTGTCGGGCACGAGGGCGAGAGGTGAATTGAGCAAGAGCGCTGATGAGGTGGTCGAGAAGAAGAGCCCGGCTGTGGCCAAGAGGGGCAAGAGGGACTCTCTGTCTGGTGCTGATGAGGCGGTCAGAGAAGCCCGGGTCCGGTGAGGAGAGCAAGATCCGAAGCTGTCAGGGGGTCCGTTGAGAAGAGTCCGGTGGAATTGAGGAAAGTTAAATCTGATTCGGCCAAGGTTTTTGGATCAATCAAGAAGGGATGGCGACGGTGGCAAAAGTGAAGAGAATGCAGTTCGGTCGAGTACGGAGAACTCGGAGCCACCCGCCGTTCTTGATGGATCGTGCCAAGAGGGAGGAGGAGGAGGAGGAGGGGTGGAGGAGGAGGAGGGGGAGGAGGGGGAGGTCGGGGGAAAAGGAAGCGGAGGAGAAGGAAGCCATTGATGGATCTGCTGATAGATATGAGGAAGACGACTCAGTCGGCGAGAGCAAATCGGATGAAATTCGCAAGGAGGTCATTTCGAGCAACGCGAGTCAGGTCAAGTCTGCTCCAAAAGAAGCACCTCGCGAAGATGACAACGATAGCAATGCTAATGCAGCCAACGATTTGGTCGAAGAAGAGGAGGAAGAAGAATTATTTTCTGAAGAATTAGAGGAAGAGGAAGAGGAAGGAGAAGGAGAGCTTGATGAAGATACTCAGACTGAGACTGAGAGCAAGAGCTTGAGATCAAAGAAAATTGTAGTAGAGGAAAAGACCAGTGATGTCGCCGTGAAGGAAGGACGAAGCCTATCCAAGTCACTAAAAAGTCCAAACCCATTTCTCCAATTGCGAAGAAACAGCCGCCTTCTGCGGGGAAGCAACTGAGAGTACAGGAACATTACGGAATCCAACTCCGAGCAAGACCTTCACTCCCCCTCCTCCTCCAATGTCCTCCATAAACAGCCTCCTCCCTGTCCCAAGACGTTCCTCGTTCACCAAAATTTCGCCGCCAAGACCAATTCATGTGAGCCCCTCGTTTTGTTTTCCTTCCGTGCATAGAATTGCTTCTTGAGAATTTTCGTGTCTGGGATTTTATGTTTTGCCCCATTTTCTTGCATTTTCTCTGTTTCTGACCCGGTTCTTTCTTTCTTTTTTTCTCTCCCTGCAGTTTCAGATAAATACCAGAGTGTTCCCCAGAGACAGAATAAGTTGCAGAGTTTAGGTCAATTTTGGTCTCTGGGTCTTGAGTTAAGATTTCTTTGAACTTTTCCTTTCTTGAGATGGCTAAATTTTGCTTCATTTTATTTTTCAGCGGATTTGGTTATGTGGGAGATGTATCAAGGTCAGCGTTCATCTTTGATTGTGGACGTTTGTCGTGATCTCATCCTCCTACACAAAGGACATAAATTTCAGGTAAAGAAGGTCGCCAAATTGTTGATTTCATCTAAACCCATTTCTCAGAACAGAAGGATGAAGCTAAAAAAAAATTCTCTGTTGGTTTTTCCTTCTGCAGCTGCATTGCTGTAATTTCCTATCTGGGTTTGTATCTTGCTGCAATTTTCCTGTACAGATCCATATAGCAGGTAAATTTATATGTCATGACTTAGCAAATTGATCAATCGATTCACGATTCTTTTCTTTCTCCTCATTGAATTTGTACAAATTTATTTTCAGAGGTTATGTAGATATAGATGACACATAAGCTGTGTTTTGGGAGAGGAAGAGGCGATCTGGGTTGCTGAAAGTGGTGCTCCCTTACTTGAACGAGTTCTTGTTGGAAGCTCAAGGCTCTGTTTTCTGGAGATCAGGAACCACAATGAAGGTTAAT
Organism: Corymbia calophylla; assembly: GCA_014182845.1. Classification (NCBI taxonomy): domain Eukaryota; kingdom Viridiplantae; phylum Streptophyta; class Magnoliopsida; order Myrtales; family Myrtaceae; genus Corymbia; species Corymbia calophylla. The sequence continues at coordinate 28,217,335 of CM024695.1, forward strand.
TCTGATTAGATTTATGCAAGTTATTCTTTTTCAAGAAAAAATGCCAGTAAAATGGGGAAATCGCAGATTCTGATGGATGTTGTTTGATGATGGCAGTTGGCAGTGCTGCTCTTTGTTTTGGCCAGGTGTGGGAGCTCCATCACCATCTGGAAGATGGCAAAATTCTTGGTAAGTCCGCTAACAATTTTCCCGTTCTTCTGGAACAGTTAATTTATTGTGTATTTTTTTACTATTACTTTTTTTATTTAAAGTTAAATCATATCATGCACTCACTTTGATTTTTCCTTAATCCAAAAATACCTGAAATTTTCATAATTTACAAGTGGTGGTATACAAATTCACATATAATTTTTTCATAATTCTTTGACACTTAGATTGTATTTCAGATTTTATCCAGAAAGTGAGAAAAGATCTATTTTTGGCTTAGTAAACAGACACCCCACAAAAACTCTATTCTCAATTAAGCATAGTCATTCTGGGGTGGTGGAATTTGTCTCTTTCTCTTTTATTTTTTCCATTGCGGGCGTGCAGTGGCAAACTGCAGCCTGCAGACAAGCAACAAGCAACTGTTGAATTCTGAATATTCTGTCCACAATTTCCTTTTCATTTTATTTTCTGTCGACTGACGTTTGGGTGTTGCTCACGCACACACACATACACACTGGGCAAAACAGGCTTTTTCGGAGCATTCACCGTACCAAAAGTCTGCTCTTCGTATTCCGGCCAGATCACTGCATACGGTAAAAAGCCTTCGCCTTGAATTCCACTTTAGCCTCTTCTTTCTATCATTGCAGCATCATCCCATCGTGCGGTCATACCAGAAAAAATATCGGTGCTTGTGCATGCATTGCATTCTCAAACCAACAAGCTTTTCTATGTAGACAAGATGCTAGAGACTCCTCAGAATGCCAGGTTAATACCGGAGTCGGTATTTCCTTTTGCCGGCAGTTTAGCCTCCGGCACAGTTCTTTTGCCCTTTTTTTTTTCCCACTTTTGACCGATTCAACCGACTCGACCGCATCCCCCTCAAAAACCTAGCTTGTGCCCTAAAGCATTGAGCTATGCATTGTTCGGTACTGGAATTTCCCGTGTCATGGAATAGGATCTTTCAAGAACCTGCCTCAGCTTAAACATCAATTAATGGATTAGTACAAGGAGTGAAAGTGTGATTCGTACTAGTGGCCGTTAACGGACATGGGCCCTCCCCCTCCATGTTTTGACCTTTGGTGGAAGAATTGAACGGTGGTTCTAGGTTGTCTCTGTTATCCAACGGCTCTTCTTTTGTTAAGCGATGCTTTGCTTTGGGAATGGGTTTTGTTGGGTCCCATGGGTCGTCTTAGGATCCCAAAACAACACCATCAAAACTACATAATTACCTCTAACCTAATGTGATGTTCTTTCCATGTGTCTCTGTACCTCTCACGAGATGCTTTCTTAAAGCAAAGTTTTGGAACGGAAAACATTGAACAGGACAGGTACGGTTTCCAGTAGCGCTTGCTAGGACCATCTTGAGTCCATTTTCCTTGTAGGGCCCATTTGACAGGCCATGTGTTAGCGGATCTCATTGGTCTTTCTATTAGGGCCCATGTGACAGTTTCTAGTACTGCTTGCTTGGACCACCTTCAGTCCTTTTTCCTTTGGGTCTTTCTATTAGGGCCCATTCGACAGATTTATGTGTCAGCTGATCTCGTTGGGGATTGGTTAGGCCCAAGAATTAGAGGGTCATTATGGCTCTCTCCTGCCAAAGCAATTTTCCTTGCCATTATATCTAATTTTATGCGAGTTATTTAATTGAGCTGAATCAAGTTGATATACTGACAAATGGGTTGATGAAAATTTAATCTGGAAGTTCGTGAATTTATCGTAAATCTAGTAATATGCGGTGGTTCCTTTTTTCTTGGTGTGAAGGCAAATTTTATATACGACGCTTCCGGGAGATGCTTGGAACTCATGTTCTCACAAGAAGGCTGCAGTAGGCCACTCGTGTGGAACTTATGTTCGGTTGTCGCGAGAATTTGGGCAGGTAAACACATTGTTATGAACAAACGCCAGGATCATCTCTTCTCATCGCCGGCGCGGCGGCGGATCGTCGGAGGTTTCGGTCGGTTCCCGAGGTGGTGGGTGGCGCCGGAGGGAAGCGAACGGCAAGTTCTGCGTCCTTTCAGATTCTGTCCCCGAGTTTCGGTGAGCGGAGCGAGGAGCGAGGGGAGGGCTTGCTTGCTTTTTTGCTTCTTTTTTTTTCCCATTTCCCGAGTGATGCGGCGGAGGTTTTTGTCCCTCGCGGTGCGGGATGATGCTGACGACTGCGAGGAGTTTGAGACGTTGCGGCATCACGCGATGACTCCGGGTGTGGATTGATTAGTTCGGCGGTCGTGAGTTTGTTCTCGCTGTTTTAGGACGTGGAATGTGTGTTTTCGCGAGTCGTTTTGCGTGTTGAGTCTGGAGGAATGAAGCTCGAGTTGGATTCAAGGAGGTGAACTTGTCGCTCTAGACTGATTCGGTGAGGGGAAGGTAGATTAGATTTTGGGTGTTGTTTCTTGCTCTGGAATGTTTGTACTGGCGAAATGCTTGGACTCGTGCTTCTGGCGGTGTTTATGACGCGAGCTGGTCTTTCTTTTATGAACTTACTGTCTTAGCACACGAGTTAACCATTTTGTCTTGGGCTTAACATGATGGTTTGATCTTTCTGCTTCACAGGATGTTTTGCGGACTTGCATGCTCTGGTGAGAAAAGTCGGTAGCTGATTGTACGAATTGGACGCTCAAGTCTTGTCGAATGTATGGTCAGGGGGAACTACGGTCATCAGACTGGTCAGGGTCCTAACGCGCAATCATCTGCCAGCTGCTCTGCCTCCTCCTACTTCTTCCCAACCTCTGCCAGCGTCGACTTGTAATGCATAGGCCTCCTGCCGTCCCATCCAGATCAACCAGCTTCATGTTCCTCGAGGACCACCTCATGGTCCACCACCTTTCAGGTCCTCCTAGGATGACAAACGCTGCTAACCCGTCTCATGCATCCCTTCCCCCAGCCTCCGCCAGTACTGAAAATGCCGATACCTGGCAAAGTTATGTCAATTCTCAGCATAACCTACATTATCCTTTGCATGTGGGGACCCAGATGCCCACCACTTTCCAACTCCCTCACCTCCCCCCCCTCCTCCCCTCCTGCGCCGTCTAAGCGAGAATTTACTCAAGCTGCACCATTGCCTCCTCTTGTTCAGGCACACTACACACTGGCACCCATTCACCTGCAGCCTCAGCAGCCTGGTCCTCCAATCCCCAGCCCAAACTCAGGCCTCAGTTGCTCCAGCTCCTGCAGAAATTCACACACCATCATTGGCTCCCCCCACCCCCACCCCACCCCCACCGCTCCCATCCCCAACCTCCACTTCCACCTGCTTCTTCATCACCTGTTCCACCTTCTCCGCCACAGAGAAATGATAAAGTTGTAACCTCTGAAGCAAGGGCTGTGGAGTTATTAGTTAAAGGGTACGGGTCCATTTCTCAATTGATAGACGCACGGCTTTGAGATAGACATCCATCCAGCTCCACCAAAACCAGCTGACGAGAAAATCATGAAAAGGATCGAAACTTTGTGCCAATTTATTGCCAAGAATGGCCCTGGTTTTGAAGATATGAAACAAACCAGGAGTCCGCAAATCCTGAGTTCAAATTTCTTTTTGGTGGTGAGCCTGGAAGTGATGCTGCGGTTGCACATGAATATTATCAATGGGCAAAGAAAAATACACTTTTTGGAGATAAGTTGCAGGAAGGTGCCTCAAACTTAAGGCCTTCGGAGGCTGATATTTCTGTGCAACCCAAACCATTCATTATGACTTCTGTAGCGCATCCAGATTCTGATTCTGACATGGGAGATGGAAGGTTGGTGCAATTTCATAGTGACATTTCTTTTAAGTTCATGGCTTTTCTTGGGAGAGACTGCTTGAAGTCTGGATATGTTCTATCGTCAACCCATGCAATCTTTTCCTTTATGTGTTTGTCCGTAGTTGTTGAGCCATTCATCTGATCTCAAATTTGCTCTACTTAATATATACGTTTGTTGTTTTTGTGTCTCTTTTTCTTTTCCCTGCTTTGCAATATATTGGATTGCTACGGTTGGTCAATTAAGAAAAGTACCTGGTTCTTCTCTTGTTTCAAGACGATATTACCCAGGTTGACATGGATCAGGAGATGAAAAGACCGGCTGAATATTATAGGCAGGACTCTGATTTGGTTTTGTGATGATCATGATGGGAAAGAGCCGGCAATGCCACAAATTGTTCAGTATACAGCAGCTCAGGATATTTCATGCAATAAGTTCCTTCAGAGCTTCCAGGTCGGAGTGATTATGGACATCAAGGTAGCTTTGACAATTTATTCTTTCTATCTGTATTAGCAGCGTATTTTGGTCGTTGATGAAAGACTGGACTACAATTGCCTGAACTAGAATTCGTGCTGTGGTATTGGAAATTATACTATACCCAATTCATTGATTAGAATATAGCATTTGATTATGTTCTCTGTTTATAGGTCCTATTAAACCCAAAAGTGCCATCTAAACACTGGTATTCCCTAGTCAAGTCTGATTATTTGCGTAATGCCCTGGGGCGTTGCTCTGGGGCATGTGGTTGTAAGTTTTTTAGGTTATTTCAGTGACCATTTTGATTCTAAGGTGAGGCTTGAGTGGATAGGGCATCCAACCCTAGTTATTGTCATACAGGGATTTTGGTATTCTTGTCTAATATGTCGTGCTTCTTTCTTGGGTCACATTCTTGAAGTGGAATTCTTTTTGGCATGCAAGACACTGCAAGCAAAGTTCATGAGGCTCGGTACTATTTAAAGCTTTCAGTTTTGAACTAAGTTTTCCTTCACACCAGTCTTGTTCGCATGTGCTGTGTGTGTATTTACTTTTCTTAGTTTTTTTGAATTGTCATTTTCTTAAGCATATATCTCAAGTTGGGAGAATTCCAATAGTTTTTTGTGTTTGTTGGTGCCTCTCTTTTTGTTACTGTACTGGTGACCAGTTTCTAGGATAGCATTTATGACAGTTATGTGGAATGAGACCTCATCATATAATTCGATATCTCATTGGACTTGGTGTCAGCGAGTCTTGGTTGCCATCCAAGCTTTGACAACAAACCAAGCCGTAATATCGTGTACCGGCATTGGCTAAATTAATCTTTTTGTGACATTACATTGGGTTTGCATCAAGTCTTCTATGACCTGTATATGCTCCATATTGTCTATCATTCTAATGTGAGTGCCTTCACTTGATCACATCTCATCACGTCATGACTCATTTTTCTGCTATAAGCTTAAAGCAAACTGATGTTGTTCATGGGTAAGTGCAGGATTTTGGTATTCTTCCTAATAACAAGTGGTTGCTACCTAGCAGTCCACCAAATAGGATCTGCTCAGACTCTAATCTGCCTGGAACCTACTTGGAGCTGGCATTGCCAAAAATCGACCACTGTCCCAGCTGATGTTTCAAGCCCTCCAATTTATTCACCAGATGTCAAAAGTGGCAGTCCTTTCAGATTAGTGCAAGACTATGCTTCTACAGCTCAGAGAACTCTGATGTGCCGCATTCCAAAGAAAAACATACAAGGTCGAACTGCCAGTTGCACCTGGTTATATGAACAAGTCTACTATACTGAATGTAGATCTGAGTCGGATTCTACGAGCTGCAAACCTTGGCAAGATTGAACGGATCGTTGGACCATTATCAGAATCTGAAATCATTTGTGACTCCAACTATTGTTTCAATGTGGAGACTAGAATCGTTGAAACTGTTGCAAGCTCATCTGAAATTGGGCAGAGTGATAAACCTTCTGATGCGAACTATGATGAACAATTCACAATGCTGCATCTTTAGAAGCTACCGCTAGAAAATAACAGCTTGAGAAGTCTAAGTGCTGGGTCACATGAGAATGGTAAGTCTGAGAAGGAAATCAGAGGGAGAGAAACTAAGGTCCAATTCAACTGCAGTACAAGTGGATGAATTTGGGAGGCTGGTGAGAAGAGAGGTAGTGACAGTGATTCTGATGATTCATTCTATGCCGGGAGACGTCATAAGAAAAGAGAGAGAAGTCGGAGCAGGAGCCAGTCTCCTGTAGGTAGAAAGAGTAGAAGGAGGAGGAGTTTGCAGAGGACCAGAGACAGACGAAACCGTTCTCGCAGGTATCTGCCAATATTCATACATACATACATACATGCATGCTTGGAGTAGGAGTACTATTATGTACATGTGTTCACCTTTCTCCGTTGCTTGATATCTCTGTTGCTTCAAACTGGACGATTAGTATACTTCTATGTGGAGGTATCTTAATCTGAATGCTTTGGTCAAGTCTCTGGAAGCTTTTTCAGTTTTAGTAACACAAGATCAGCAAAATGTTAAAAAAAAGAATAAAAAGGATATTTCTAAGTGCCCCAATTTTTTTTGTTCCAGCTGGTCTCCCAGGGGCGAAGAAGCAGGAGCAGGTCTCCTGTTTTGAGGCATGTGAAAGAATTTGGCAATGATGGTATGAGACGGAACAAAAAGTCGAATGCCTGAGTGTTTTGACTTCCTTCGAGGTAGGTGCTACCGTGGTGCTTCTTGCCGCTATTGGCACCATGAAGCAGAGATGGACGACCAAAACGCCAAAGGAGGGAGAGCACAGACTCCTGAAATGCCTTTACGCTCGAATAAAACTGATTCAGTTGAAGAAATGGATAATCTGTCTGCCAGAGTTCTGTATGGTGGGGATAGTGAAGTCAAGAACAGACCTTGGCAAATTCACAAGAATGAGCTCGATGGAATCTCTGATGCTGTTAAACATGAAAAAGAGACAATTCTCTGGAACATGCCTCGCAAGCTTATTTTTTTGGTAGGGATGGTCTAGCTGGTGAAGATGAACCTAAGAACGATAAGGAGGTTGACATGCACCTGCCATATAGACAATTAGTTCCCGAAGACAATTCTTCCACTAGAATTCCTCGTACTAAGAAATTTGAGGAAGGAGTTGGGACTCACCAGCCAATCTCAGTTGATAGGTTTATAGAGCAACCTCTGGGTGGTGCTGATTCGCGAAGTCTTGCACGGATGATGCTTCAAATCTGCTAAGAAGGAATCTATCAGCGGTCTCTTCTCAGTCCAGTCCTTCCAGGGGTGGGCCTCAAAATGCTAAAAACCTGCCTCAGCTGGATAATTCTTCTCGGCCATCGCCTGACAAAAAAACTGTGATGATCTCTGCGAGCGAATCACTTCCAGGTATATGGATATAAATAATGTCTGGCAGCTTTGTGCATATTCATCAGTTGTTGTTATTGCTTCTATATCTGGCTTCTAAGACATCCTTTTCTTGAACTTTATTACAGACATTCCACACCATCCTCCTCAACTACCTCAACATCTTTCCCCATTCATGCAAGGTGCAGCCACTGGAAATTTGCCGCAGGTGTCTGGGGATCATGTTGTGCAACAGTCTCCTTATGCATCTCAAGGTCTTCCTTCGTCCATGTTGTCAGGCAATCAACAGAATCTTGTTTCTGCACCACAAAATTCCAACTGGAGCTCCATGCTGCCATCTCAACCATTTCCACATGTGCAATATGATTCTGCAGTGAAGAGAGAGCGGTGCGCCCCTGCTCTTTATACAGAATTTCAGCAGAGTCACGTGTCACATACTAACTTAAGTTCTCAGATGAAACCTTACCCAACTGGAGTGCCTGCTCATTCACATGTGGGTGAGTTTCCACCTGGAGCCTACTCTGCGGAGCTGGTTCCTGGTCAATCTCTTAAGCTGAGAAGATTATAGATCAAGTACCTACCCTGCTGGCAATATACCCGGTCCACAGGTTGCAGGTCCTGGTTCCACAGGGCCAGCCCTTCCTAATGAACCGCAATGTTATCAAAGTGGCAGCATTCCACCACCTGAAGTCCTGAAGTTCTCTTCGCAAGTTCATTCTTATATGCAGCAGCAAAATCCACCCCCTACTTCACAACACAGCGGATCTGCCTTTGCATCTCCAGCCGGCCGAGCTCATCTACATTTTTGCCTGATGGTTTGGGCAGGAACCAGACTTCCATTCTAGATTTTGGAGGACTGAGAAGTTCTCGTCACAACCCCTATGCATCTACTTTTGAGCAGCCACTGATCTCCAAATTTGGTTCTGGTGCTTTTGGGCAAGACTACCACAGTCGATATAACACAGCTTTCCCTTTCAGTCATGCATCGGTTGATGGAATCGGCATTGGCAGTGTTGGATCAAGACAAACAACTTCTCACCAAAAATCTGCCACGTTGATGGACCGGGCTTTACCGCATGTGGGTGGTGATCAATATGATCCACTTTTTGACAGCATTGAACCCTCTTCAAGCTCAGTCAGAAAAGTTGATCGTGCACATAAGGGGGAATCAGTTGATGATAGCGATGTCATTTTTAGGACCAGTGATTCGAATACGCCATTAGATGTGGAGAACAATCAAAGGAAAGAGATCGAAGCCTTCGCTCCATCCATTTCTGTAGATGATGATGGAGTTTGGCGAGACTGCAGAAGTGGAAGTGGTGCAGTTGAGAATGCGAGTGTCAGTAATCCTATTGATGCGGCAGATGCGATTGAGGTTGAGATGGAGATTGATCAGGATTAAATCCCTGGGAAGAGCAGAAGCGCAATGATTCTAGGTCGATGAAGCTTTTCAAAATTGCCCTTGCAGATTTTGTGAAGGAAGTCCTACGGCCATCGTGGCGGCAAAGGGAATATGAGCAAAGAGGCATTTAAGACTATTGTAAAGAAACTGTTGACAAAGTAACTGGAGCTATGAAGAGCCACCACATACCGAAATCTCAAGCTAAAGATAAATCACTGCATTGATTCTTCATAACGCAAACTCACAAAACTTGTGATGGTAAGTTCTAGTACAAATATTCACTTCTCACTAGATTTACGAAAAATTCCAGTGAGGAGAAGTTACATTAAGCATTCTTTACCTTTCCGCACACTAACAGCCTGCTGGAAGCAATTTGCAGATATTGTGCAAATGCACCCCCATGATTATATTTTGGCATGGTTACCTAATGCCACCTTCTTGGTGCTTTTGCAGGGATATGTTGATAAGTATGTCAACGTGTAGATATGAAACTGATGGATTTCAATATATGTTCATACAGAGGTTTGGCTGAGCTCTGGACAATTCGGTTGTTGAAATGATATTGAGCAGATAATTCAACCCACCAACTGTTTGCTCTAGTCTATGGATGGGAGTGAAAATTGATTTTGAGGTTAGGAAAGAAAGCACTCGTTACTGCAAGGACAGCATTGAAGTTAAATGTAGATCGAGGATATGCAAATTACTAGTGTCTTTGACATCAGTACGTTCTTCTGAGCTGCAAAATGCACTTTCTAGCTTGCATTTCGAAACGAAATTTGCTTTACCATTTTTCGTGTCGCAGTTCCAGTGTCGCTACTCCCATGCTTTCATTTTTCCTGCGTTTATATCAAATGGCATCTCATTCCTTTCTGCCATTGGTATAAACATATGGATGGGATTTTTCTCTCATTTCCTAAATGCATGCTTGATGGTTTATGACTTCATCGACAAAACTGAACTTGATCCTTTTCTCAGCCTTTCAGGTATTTGACTGAGTAACTAAGGAGAAGACGAGAAGCTGTGTGATTCGTGATACTCTCGCCATAGTAAAAAGTTTTCACTTACCCAACTGAGAAGATGGTGTCTCCGATTAGCAGAGTATTGGAGAAGTTTGCTCATAGAGACTAGAGAGCCTGTTTACATTTTTATACGAACCGGCTTGAAGTTTTTGTGGATTCATGTAAAAGCTTCACTTGATCCTGAAAGTAGTACAACCTCCTGAGGGAGTTTTGCTGCCCTAAGTCGCATTCCTCTTTGTGAAGATGTGTTATCAAGGTTATTGATGAGAAAAAGATTTGTCTTGTCCCTCATTGTGAGCATATGTTTCATATGACATCACCCGATAATGCATGTTTCTTTTGTTAAGATGTGTTATATTAGTGTCCTATTAACTGCAAACGGACGAAAATTTGAATAGCTAGTTAATGTAATTGTCAATGTATCTTTCATAAACATGTTATTTTCCAAAACCTTGTAGATCTTATTCATCTAAAAATTTTAAGATCCTTTTTTACGCCAATTGGCATTTATACATTTACCTATGGGAGTAATATATATGTGATTCAATTTAAAACTAGCCATTCGATTTCGTACCATCTACTATGACATGGCAGTTTCACTCATCTATAAACAAAAAAGGAAAATATTGTATGGTATGCTTAGAATAACATTGACATGGATAATTTTCTGGACATGCTTATGTTTCCAAATTTTAAATGCCTCATGTACGAATTAAATCATCTCATGAGCATGTAATTCAGTACTACATATAGAGAGGGGTCGTCTATGGATACTTGAGAATAGATTTGCTGGCAGGTTTGGCGAATCGCATATTGTCCAGGGTCGAGCTCGAGTCACAAAGTACTGAAGGCATGTGGACGGGTAAAAGGGCGTTTTAGTGATACAATTTGCGACCTGAATAGTGAATGCTAAACCGATGATTGAATCATTTCATGTAGATCTTCTTCATCGAACCTTTTTTTTTTTTTCCTACTCTAATTCTTATTTTTTGCCCTAAGCTTCTTGTGGAGGGTGAGAGTTAAAATTACACCTAAAGCTAAATTGTCTCCACTCTAACCTTTCTAAAAGGTGAGAGTTCAAACACATCGATAGGGGGTTAATATTCATTGAGGCATCAATCAAGACATCATATGAATAGAAGTTCTTTTTGTACATAAGTAATCCTAATTTGAAATGCCAAGTTGTAGATGATGGCCTAAGCTTCAGGGTTTATATGCTTCATCCCCATCATTTAGTACCTCCATGAATACGATTAGACAAGTTGTTTGAAATTAGTCCTTTGACGAAATTTAAATTTTTAATTTGGCTCACCTTTTTAATTAACAATAAGTGCATCAAGAAAGTTCTGAAACTTGTCAATAAAATATAATTTAATACTAAAACTTTTCAAAAGTGTAATCAAGTCCTAAGTTTGTCACTAAAATGTAATTGAGTTTTAGTATTCCCAAAAAGTGTAATTAAATCCTACTTGTCAAATTGGTCAAATCAAGCATTTCTTTTGACAGCACTTTGTGAAAGTTTCAGAACTTCATTACACTTTTTAACAATTTTTAGGATTTACCACTTTTTGAAAGTTTTAGAATCCTATGACTTTTATAATCAGTTTTCAAGTTTAATTATACTTTGAAAGTTTTACACAGGACTTAAGTGAGTTTTGTAACAGGTTTTAGGACTTTTAATACACTTATCCTCTAAATTACTTCATAAGCAAAATTCAAAAATTTATGATTTAATATAACGAAAATCTCAAATTAATACATTATGATAAATTTATTCAAACTAATTTTTTACCACAAAAAATATAAATTAATATACTTGTGGCAACATTTGTGACAAACTCACCTCAAACTAATATTTTGATTACCAAACCTCAAACTAAGTATATTTGAATAAATTTACCCTAAACTAGTTTTTATTAAATTAGACCAATAATACGGATGACTAGCTGACACCCGAAATTTTGTTTATTTTATCTTAAATGCCAATTTACTTTGCTTATATAAATACATATTAATTTCTAAAAAAAAAATTAATTAAAAATTATTATTGAATAGAAAAAAATTAAGAAAAATCAAAAATTAAAAAATTAAAAAAAGGGGTCCGGACCGGCTGGTCCTGCCTGGCCCCTTTCTTCTTCTTGGGCCTGGCCCGCTTTTTCCCTTTTCTCCCTCTTTCTCGGCCCGGCCTGCTTGGACTTCTTCTTCCTCTCCTCTTCTTCCCACGCGCGGCAGCAGGGACCTGCAAGAAGAATTAAAAAAAAAAAAAAAGGAAGCAAGTTGCAGCATGGGCAGAAGATGGAGAAGGTCACACGGCAGGGGTTAGGGTCGGCGAAGTCAGATGGCAGAGGGAGGTCAGACGGCAGCAGGGTGTTGTCGAGGATAAGGGCTGGTTTCTGGAGACCAAAAGGAAAAAGAGAACCAGTGAGGAGAAGAACGGAGGGGCGAGAGTCGAGAGAGAAACCGGAGACAAGAGAGAGAGGAAGCGAAGTCAGAAAAAAACCAGAGGAGAAGAGAAAACCGAGAGCCGGAGAGAAAAGGAGGAAGAGAGAGCCGGTGGAGAGGGTGAAAACCAGATCTGAGAGCGGTTCGAAGCTGGCCCGAGACCGAAAGAGAGGGGAGAGATAGACCGAGACAGAGGGGAGGTTCGAGTGGAACAAAAAAGGAGCTCCGCAGCCACCGCGCCTCGACCGTGGCCGACGAGCCGCCGACGAGAGAGAAGAATCCGGAGAGGAAGTTCGGTGGGAGATCAGAGTCCGAGCAAGGCAGCAACCGAAGGAGAGCGAGAGAACTTCAGCTGACGCCTCGGCCGCGCACAAGCTCCGCCCGACAGCCCTTCAGTCGGCGCTCCTCAAACTATACCCGGTAGGCCCTTCTTTGTATTCTGCTTTCACCTTGTTCGCATACACCGGGCCGGAGTTCGCGGCCGTCCGGCTCACACGAACTCCGGCCCCACCGGTTCCCCGTTGAGTTGGTCCGTGTGCTGGCTTGCTTTGTCGAGAGTCCCCGCCCGAGTTCGAGTCCTAATGCACTGAGAATCACTCTTTTCCGTAGCGCACATTAGGTGTTCGACAAAATGTCCAAGGAGATCCGAAAAAATCAGTTCGTATTTCAACTTGGGATCGATCCGTGTTTGTGTCCATGGCTGCCAAATCATGCTTGCTGTTTGTATGGTTATCGTGTCTTGGCGTGGTCTTCGCGAAATAATCGTGCGTCGTCGGGAGAGCGAGTGTTTTCTTTGTTCCGGTGAACGGATTATCGGTCGCCGGAATAGGTGGCCGGATTTAGTCGACGCCGGTCGGATGAGTGACTAACGCGTGAGGGCAGTTCAGCAATCGCAGGAAGAAGTATGGTTCGGTAAAAATAATAAGCGAGGAAGAAAGAAGAAGTTGCAGAAGAGAAGATGGGGAAGCGTCGGGCGTGCATGGGGTGCATGGGGGAAGAAACCTGCAGGGAAGAAGACCGAAAAATAAAAAAAAGATTAAAGAAAACAAAAAAGGAAAAAACAAAAGGCCAAAAATTGGATGGGATGGGCTTCGCCGCGGGCCCGCTTCGGTTGGGTCGACCATGGGCCTTTTTTTAGCCGGGCTGTGGAAAATGGCAAAATCAAATTGGGTTTGTTTTAAAAATTGTTCGTGGGCCTTCTTTTCGTGGATTTAGGCCGGCCCGTTTTTTTCAACCAACCAGGACCAATAGGGTCCCGGTCAGCTTAGTAGGGCCGGGTCCTTTGACCCGGTACGGAATTGTCTTTTTTTATAATAAAATTTAAAAAAAAGTCATAAAATCATAAAAAATCTAAAAAAAAAAGAAAATTTCGAAAATCTTTAAAATTTTAATTTCAGAAAATTTTTATTTTAGTTTTTATTCTATTTTATTTTTTCTTTCTTTTTTTCGAATATTCAAAAAATTCCAAAAATTAAAAAAATTAGAAAATCCCAAAAAATGCTTTCTTTAATTTTGATAATTCGAAAGTATTAAAAAAATTAAAAAAATAAAAATAAAAAAAAATTCAGAAAAATTCAAAAAATCAGAAAAATTGCAAAAAAATTAGAAATGACACTGAAAAGTTAAAAAATAAAAATGAATGAGCGCTTAGGGTTTTACAATAGGTTTTTCTGGGTTTACGGTATTAGGTTATTCGCCGCACTTGTTTCTTGATGATATTTTGGATCTTGTTTCGCTACCAGACCCAGTTAGACAAACCTGGATTTCTCGAATACGTTGCGAGATCTCACTAATGCACGATCGAGTTGTGCATCGAAGGGGCTGGGTCGTGGTAACTTAATCAAGTCCCCACTAGACTCTCGGTTGCGTAAAGTGGGGCGTCTTTCATTATGCCCCAAGTTCTATAGTCGACCCGATAGGCCCAGTGACGACCATTTGAAAACTTTTGTGAATATTACGTCGCCTTGGGTATTCAAAACTTTTATTAGGGCGTCGGAATATTCCAACGTGCATCCCCATTATTTTGAAAAATTTAGGTGCGACCGAATCTAAAATTAACAATACCTTAAATCATTATTTAATAGTAAATTGAAAGACGACAAGAAACATCGAAAGATAAATTTTCAACTAGATATATCGATTTTCAGATTTTTGTGGTTTACCATTCAATATGGCCCAAAGAAATCCAAATGAGAATGAAAAAAGATTTTTAAAAGTTGTGGCGGGCCTAGGAAGTGAAAAGAGCCCAAGAAGGACAAACCCTACGTGACACGCGGTCTCAAAGACAAGTCCCATGTTTTTATTTAAACCATACCGAAGCCCGTTTAAAACCTCTCTCTCTCTCTTCTCTCTCTCTCGCTCTCGCTCTCCTTCTTCGGGTACGCCTGGTGCTTTTACTCTTTTGAGGGCAAGCAAGATCCTTTACGTCCGTGAGTCTCTCTCTCTCTTGCTGTGTGCGAAGAATGGTGGTGCTGCTTGGCTTTTCTTCTGCATTTTTGTTTTTCCCGTTTTGATGGCTATGCGTCTTCTGGGTATTGCGTTCCGAGCGTTCTTTCGCGATGGCATCGCCCTCTCTCAACTGGGTTGGCTTCCCGTCTTGGATTTGACTGGGTTTTTATTTGGGTAGCTGATACTGTTGAGCAAATTCAGTCCTTTCGGAATGTTAATGATTCTTTCTCATGTAAGTAACCCAAATCTCCTGGGGAAGTGGAGGAATCGACTATTTCCTGTTCAATTCGGAGTCCATCTTGAGTTTATTGTCTTTTTGAGAACTTGTGGCGGACCTGAAGAGCAGGAAGTAGGAGATTGCAATAATTTCATGATCGGACCGTCGCCATGTGCAGCTGTAATCATAATGATTAAGGATCACCTTGTTGGCAACTTAGCACGCTTTGTTGCCACTTGAGGTAATTGAAAAAGTTCCAGTTTAGCTAAAAGTGGTCTTTTGCACACACTCTCTTTGATTTTCATGTGAAGGTTTCTCAGACTGTGTGTGAGTGAGTGCTTGTGGCTTTGCAGATGTGGGTCAGGTGGCTTTTGAAGTACGTCCACTGCTGAAACCCAATATCTTCAATTGTTTGAGTAGGTAACAGAGTGTCGGTCAAATATGAAAATATATTGGTGAAGTGGAAGACAACGGAGAACTGGTATTAGTATGATAATTTTCTTTTGTAGAAATTGTCTGAGTAGGATCCGGTTAATCTTTTCAGTTACTAATGAGAATACTTTCTGCACATCGAAATGTCAATTAGCTTTCAAGTTATCAAGGCTTGCAGGTGACCTGAGTTCTGAATTCCCAGTTCACCATGTGAAGATTAGCAACATCTGACAATTAGAGTCTCATGTGTATGAGTATGGGCACAAGAAGGGATGATGTGCATGCAGGATATAGTTGCTTCATTTAAATGATATTTGAATGGCCTTAGATTTAACATGGTTTCTTGGTCCAGTTTACTGCTTTAAGCCTTCTCCATTGTTGTATTATTTCACAACCAGAGAATTGGTTTGTTTTAGTAGAACTGACTGATTGCATCTTATTGTGGGAACGTATTTAAAGGCATATATATCAAAACTTTTAAGTGTGTTGGTTTCATTCACATTCATGTTGCAGCTTGGGAACAGTCAAAGTGGCCAAGATTGAAATAATTTGAAATATCCATCTCAAAAATTTTCTTGCCCTGCTTTGAAAGAGGAGATCATTGCATGTGGATAAATCTCCATTAGAATGTCATGAGGGCCAGACGTGTGTTAGGACACTGGGCTTTTCAGGTTGTAGTAATAGTTCAGTGATTTGATCAATTGTTATTTCATAAGTTATGGAGGCAGAGCCATGCAGTGGTAGTAGCGGGGTAGTGGACAAGAAGAGGAAAAAGGAAGAAGGCGAAGAGTAATCGAAATGTTTCAGATCTCGTGGATAAAGAGAATTTTTTTCCAGAGAAAAATTCGTCAGTGAATGCTATTATTGCTTTGCCTCCCCAGCTGATTCGAGCTCCAGCTCTAGAGAATTCTAAAGGCTCAGCCATGCAATGAATTAAATCCTTTACCTGCAAACAGAAAGAAGAAGAAAAGGAAGAAAGAAAAGAAAGATCCAAGAAACAACTGGCTCTGTATTGCAAGCTAATGAGCCGATGTTAATCATAATAGAACATGTTCCTCTGGCAATTCCCATCAAAGTTTGGAACATGAGAAGATCCGACCAACTGTTGAAACAAACTGCCTTACCAAGAAGCAAAAGAGAAATAAGGAGAGGATAAAGTTGAGGTGGCGGAAGAAGAATAAGGC